>VXAD01004809.1:1236274-1375899 GCA_013399195.1 Dicrurus megarhynchus
AGCAGAGCGGAGAGGAGTGGAGAGGAGAGGAGAGGAGAGGAGAGCTTTTCTTTACAAGCTTTTCTTGACAAGCTTTTCTTTAAAAAAAGTCCTGATTTAAAAGTTTTAAAAATGCCATAATGTCAGGTGCACTTCTAAAATCACAGTGCACTTTATGCAAACATTATATGTAAAACAACTGTAAAATAATTTACTATTTTTTTTCTCCAAAAACACCCACTTTATTGATGTCATAGAACCACAATATAGAATGACATTCTACAACCTATTACTATGTTTAAGAGCAAAATTTATGTATAGGAGAAGAGAGAGGAGTGAAGCTGGTGAGGTTCACCAAGGAGTACAGGACTCGTAATAAAGATCAGAAAGCAGGAAAAATCACAATCCTTAATGGAGGAAGTAACTGTTAGAAACTTCTAGGTGTTCTTGTAATGATGTGAAAATAGGTGTTATTTACTGAGGACAATGGTGGAATTCCTAATGCTATTTCTACTTCAAGTTGAAGCAAAGAAACCAATAGTAGTACCTCTTTAAGATTAATTGTAAACAAGAACAACAAACTGCCATTTTTCTTGAATTCATGAACCGATAGGACTGGCTAAATTTACAGAGCAGACAGATGAAAAATAAGCAAAAAAAAAGGTGATTTAATTATTTTCCTTTCAAATGTTTAAATCTTCCTATTGGAAACTTTCAGTGTATATATATGTAGAAAGAAGAGAAAGACCAAAATAGTTTTAAATTTCGAATCATTTTGAAAACCTATTTACATGAATCTTAGATAGTTTTTGTTAAACTACACCCAAAATTTATCAATATAATCAACAATTTTAGGATCATATTAGCATAACAGACAAAAAGTGTCTATGCTGTATCTGAAAGCCTTGTGGTTTGGCTGTAACACTAACCTGTCTATCCTGCATTTCACAAGATTGACCAACAGCCTGATTTTTAAAACATTGTAATGAAAGCTATGATGAGAATTTCCACTGGCATTTGAGAAATTTTTCAGAATCTGTACCTTAATTTTTCTACAAAACATATTACTGTTTGATGAAAATTGTTTTGTCAGAAAATGCACTAGTGAGTCAATTAATGTCATTTCCTTTGTTAACTGTGGTCTAATTTTGAAATTCCCAGTTTTGGTGAGAAAACCTGTACTCTTTGACTAATCTTGCCCCATCAACCTAGGAGGAAAAAAAAAAAAAAAACCATGATCTGTCAACTTGAGTCTTTTCCTGTGATAATTTCAAAAAGAGAGAATTTATCCAGTATCCTACTTGATGTCCATATTTAAGCTAAATCATGAGAACATAAATCAGAAACTGAAGTAACAGCCGTTCAGCTGACAGATCAGGTAGGAGGGAATGCTTAGTCACAGTGATTAATAGGTCTTTTCAGGAAGCACTTAGATACCATGGTGATGGGTGTTACAGCAAATCCTCAGATAGTCCTTGATGACTTCATATGGTCTAATTCCTTTCTGACAGTAAAGGGAGGGTAAAAATTAGACTTCTAAATTGCCTGTTTGATATTCACATGGAAATAGACTGAACAAGCTACCATGACTACAGGGGTCTAGGTTGAGACTGTCATTTTCAAGGACACTTGAAAGGACAGCTTCTAATTTCCTCAGATGATTTTGGAACACTTGCTGAAGGTCTCATCTTGCAAGCTGTTATGCACAACTGCACATAGGTAAATCCCTTCAAATTTTTTAGTAGTTTATTGTGCAAGCATTAAGCTTTTATGGATTGAGGCTTAAAACAATAATAATTAAAATGTCCTGATTAGAATCCTTAGGCAAAGACTATAAGAGGGAAATATGCAGGTTTTTTGGCTCCAAAAGATGCCTGTCTACAGGGAGTCCCACGTCTGGCTGTAGCCTGATAGAATCACCATGGTCCCTGCAACCTATTTTGCCCATGCCTCAACTTCAGCAAATCAGTCTTGTTAATCTTATTGAAAGAATAATCGAAGGCTGTGGGAAAGCAGACACTACCCTGAAGGGACAGTTACAGCTGCCATTCTTCCTGTCCCTCAGCAACAAGGAATGCTTCTCATTTTCAGCACTGATGAATCTGTTCAGTGCTCCAGAGATCTCCTTTCACTTCTCACTTTCCAATGGAAAGAGCAACTAATTCTAGCCCTTCCTCTCAAAGGCAGAATAATTGTTTCCTATCAAGCACTTCTAATCCTTAAAATTTTCTGGTTCACCACACTAGCTAAAACAACACCTGCCATTTCCACTTTGAAATTGTACTGTTGTAGCATTTTTAGTATAAATTTGCCTTAAAAGAAACCCTGTTAAGAAGAAAAATATTTTAATAGGTTATCTTGAAAAGAATATCATATTAATAAGACTATTAATTAGAGAGAAAATTACATAAATGTGTTTTTTTAAAATAAGTTTTCTAAACAAATTAGAAAACTAAAAGCCTATTGGCATTTTGCCTTTCAATTTTAAAAATGGATTCATTTCTTTGGACACATGACATTGTTGACCTGATAGTGAGATGTAATAAACTGGCAGAGTTCCACTGAACTGAATGTAATTGTTGATTATCACCAGCAGTGGGTCTAACTTTTACATCTCAGCTGCTCTATAATAATTACTCTAGCAACACTTCTGCAGAGAACCAAAACAACCCTCCAATTTTATCATAAAGAAAAGGGAGTTAATAAGACTTCTCTTGCATTTACAGAAGCTTTGTGTGAAATAGAGTGCAAACTCTAAGTAACTTAGAGTGTCCATTATAATATTCCTATCTCTTGACAGACCCATCCATTTCCAAGGGTACTTAAATGCTAGTGTCTGATTCTACAGTTTTTTCTGAAGGGTCAGCTTGCACAGTGAAACATTAATGAAGAAGGGATCAAGTGAGAACTTCCAAAGCTTCTGAACAGAAAGGTTACTGGGCGGGTGACATCCTTTGTGGTGGTGACTCGTGTTCTTCGCCAGCTGGAAAATATAATCTCGATCTTAGGGGTCTTTTCCAACCTAAATGATTCCGTGAAATAAGCAGTTGCTTATTCAACAAACAGGACTCATAAGCTTTCTGAGATCACATATTTTGAATATATTTGGTCATTCATTCATTTGAAAAATACATTCCCCTCATCCTTCTATCTTTCAATCCACTCTATTTTAATAAAGCAGGAACAGCTTTTCAAAACAGTGAAATGCTTGAGCCCAGTCTTATCCTTAGGGCTTCTCACCTTAAGAAGAGTGGAACTGCTTATCACCACTGGAAAGCACAACTCTATGAGAAAAAGTATTTTTTTATCATAAGGGGACAACTTTTCCATTTCTATGAAATTATGCATTCCTTTAGGAAGAGAAACTTCATGTTCAACTCTTACCATGATTCTACGCCTCTCGTTAGAAAAGTTCTCTGAGGGTCATCTGTTCCAACTCTCCATCCCCAGGCTGAAACATTTCTACTTTCAGCATCCCTGACAGGCATCTGTCTAGCCTGTCCCTAGTCCACAGTTTATGCAGACTCTTACCACTTTCATTATCAGTCTATTTCAGTGATTTGCTATTTTTAAAGCCAGAAAGTTTTCCTAATGTCACACAAGGCTCTTATGCTGCAATTTCAGTTCATGTCTTCTTGACCTGTCCTCCACACAGATAGAAAGCAGGTTGTTCTTTTTCACTTTGCAGTAGCCTTTTACATATTTCAGAAGTGGTAACATGTTTCCTTTCTGTCTCCCTGTCTAGACTACACAACCACAGTTCTTTCAAACCATCTTCACAGGTCATGTGAGTAGGGTTTGATATTATTTCCGATAATTTATGACATGAGGTCTCTCTGCCCACATCTTTCTTGTAGTTTGATGTCTGTAAAAGGCCCAACAGAAGCTCTACTAGCAGCAGCAGAAGGAAAATATTGCTACCTATATTTCAGGCTTGGCTGATGCATTTCACTGTACTGTTCTATACTCTTAAAACTACAAAAAATGTTTGATTCATGTTCAGCTAATATTCCTCAGCTTCATTTTTACAGTTAGGTAGTCAGCTGGATTAAGAAATATTCTAATCAAAAGGCAGAGTCATGCATTTATGTTTATTGATTTTTTTCTCCTTCCTGAATAATTATTCAATTTGACAAAATTGGTTTGATTTTGGAATCTGTCCTGCAGTTTATGTTTACAACTTCGAAAATTATATGTTATGTCAATTTAATAAATCTCATTTCTGCTTCCATCGTCTAATTTCTTGTATATTGGAAAGTACTAGATCTCTGCAGAAGCACATCCTTCCATTTTACGCTCTTAACTGTCTCTGCTTTCTATATATGGTTTCCTATCCCAATCTATAGCAGGCTTATTCAAATACCACCACCTGCTATAAATTCAGCTATGAACTATTTATTTCTGACAAATCACTGGGGTCCTAGAAATATGTGAACACAAGATCATCACATTATTGAGGTTGAAAGGGACATTGGGAGGTCATTTAGCCCAACCTCTGATCAAAGCAGTGTGGACAGTGAATTCAGACCTGATGGCTTGGTTTCCACTGTCCATTTGAGTCTGGACAACTTCCAAACACAAGGATCCCATAGCCTCCCTGAGAATCCTGTTCCAGTGCTCAGTTACACTCATAGAATAGATCCCTTTTCTTATATCCCCTCAAACTTGCCTTATTTCAGCTTATTACAAGTGTGTGTTCTTTTCCTTCTGTCCATGTTGTCAAGGAACTTGGCTCTGTCTTATTTGTAGCTTCTTCTAAAGTATTAGAAAGCTGCTACTTTCTCTCTCCAGGCTGAGCAAGCCTCATTTCCTCTCAGATTAAGTGCTCCACCCACAACCATTTCGGTCACCTTCTGCTGGACTCTGGGCTCTGGACACTGCTGCACTCATTCAAATTTAGTACAGGATCATAGAATCATAGAATATCCAGCATTAGAAAGGACCCACAAGGTTCATTGAAATCCAGCCCTGGCCCTGCACAGGACCATCCCAAGAATCACAACATGTACCTGAAAGCATTGTTCAAATGCTTCTTGAACTCTGTCAGGCTTGGTGCTGTGACGACTTCCCTGGGGAGCCTGTTCCAGTGCCCAATCACCCTCTGGGTGAAGAACCTTTTTCTGATATCCAGCCTAAACCTCCTTTGACACACTTTCATGCTGTGTTATCACTGGTCCTATCACTGGTCACTGGGGAGAAGAAATAGGTGCTTGCTCCTTTGCTTTCCCTTGTGAGGAAGATGTAGACCATGATGGGGTCTCCCCTCTATCTCCTCCAGGCTGCACAAACCAAGTGACCTCAGCCACCTCTCATATGGCTCCCCCTCTAGATCCTTTACCATCTTCTTTATAAATATTTCTTGTACCAAGGTCCTGAAAAATGACTGCAACATTCCTGATGGAGTCTCTTAATTGCTGAGTAAAGGACAATAATCTCTTGATTATTAATAATCCCTTGATCTACTGACTATGCTCTTTTTGGTACAGCGCAGTATGCAATGAGCTCTTCTGCCAGGGCACAGAGATGACTCATTTTTGGCCTACTGCCCACCATGTCCTTTCTGCAGAACTGTTTTCTGGCAGTCAATCCCTGGCCAATCCCTGGCAGCAGGGGGTGAGTGTGCCTCAAGCACAGGACTTTGCAGCTGTCATTGTCGGATTTCATAAGGATCTTGTTATCCCATTTCCTCAACCTTTCTAGATGCCTCTCAACTGCAGCCCTATCCTCAAGCATACCAACTGCATGCCCCATCTCAAAGTGACCTACAAACTTGATGAAGACACACTTCATCTAGTCCTACAAGTCATTGATAAAGATAGTAGGCATGATAAATTCCCTGTTTAGCCTCTGAGGAACTCAACCAGTCTCCTGGTATTTTATGAACCACCACCTTTTGAGCATGACCATGCATCCAATTTTTTACTTACCTAGTAGTCCATTCATCTGGATCATAATGCCCCAGCAAAGACACTGTGGCAGATTAGACTCAAAGCCTTGATAAGTTCAAAATAAGCACGATCCACCACATCCACAGATCTAGGAAACTCATCATAGAAGTAAATCAGGTTTATCAAGAATAGGTTACCTTTGGCAAATACATATGGGTTATTCCAAGTCACCAGAAATGTTTCTAGGGGAACTTGCTCCCTGGGGAGTTCTCTCAGGGATCAGAGAGAGACTGAGGGACCTGTAGATCCCTTCTTGCTTTTTAGAAAGTGATGTTAACATCTGCCTTTTTCCAGTTCTATTATACTATTTCTGAAATCACAAAATCAAAGCAATCTATGAAAAACCAACACATTGTTCAAGATCTGGGATCTGTGGAGAAGCTGAATTGATACAGTGGCATAAAAAAATTCTTGTTGGCATAGAAAAATTCTGGCTTGCTCTCAGTTCCTTTCCTGACACTCTATTTACTTTTCTTGACTGTCAGTGAGTTAAAGTATTCATATAACTATCTGTGTAATCCAAAGGATGCATTCCACTGAGTTTACAGGATGCTCTGATTCCATCTATGAAAATCTGATTGTTTTTCATACTGTACTTTGATTTACTTTTATCTTCACTGACTTCTGTTTGTCATTGGTGTCTCAGGTATTTGATTGCATGAGACTTCTTCAGTCCTCACAGCTGATACTCGTTTTTACCAGATAACTTTTTTTCACTGCAGACATTGACAACTCACTATCCTATCAATCTTTCTTTCTGGATCTTTTGTTAAGTTTTCTTTGGTCCAAATAAAGATTTCACTAAGATTCCATTTATAGATACCATATACTTCAACATCTAATATTAATTTTTTTTTTTCTTTTTCACTGGCTTTTAAACAGTTCTTCATTTGTATGAGAACCTTCCCTGGTCTCCACCTTACAGAGCAGAACTGATAAAAATATACTAAAAGAGACTAATTTTGAATGGAAAGCAGAGAATATCATGCATATGGGAAAAAAATCCCAACAACATAGAACTTATTTATATAATGTAATTAGCCTACTTGGAATTAGAGTTATAGGCTTTATAGAAACCCTTCTATAAGAAATGCTTTTGGATTTTGATAGGTATAAATATTCAGATTACTAGATTTAAATTTTATTTAGACAGAGGACAAGTTTTTGTTTCTGAAAGGTTATCTGATGACACCATTTCAGATTTTCAAAGCTAATGCAACTCCACGCTTTCCCAAAATACTAAATTCAGAATCCCAAATATGACATTGGATGAATTCTGATTTAGGGGTAAAAACATTATCTTCTGAATCGATAACACCATCCTTTTAATATAAGTTCATGGTGAAGTAAATAGAATGTTTTTATTGACTTCAACTGGATTTCACCACTAAATAGCTCTTAGAAACTTCTTAGCCATGTAACAAAAGCAGTTGCTGACCTTGTTTACCATGCTAGATATCATAAGAATTCAGTGCAAGGTGATATAGTTTCAAATTTAAATTCAGTCACTGGATGTAGAAGGAACAGAGTGTTGCATTGACAAGTGTGAGTAGGCAAAAAATGGGTGAACAAAATTGCAATACATAGCATAATGATGTTTTTACTTTCTCTCCTTGCTTTTCATTGTTGGGACTATACCTTAATCTTGAGATATTTATTACTATCATTTGGTAATAAAGCACAGAAATCTATAGTGATAATAAATTTTCTGACATATTCTTAATGTTGGTGTCTCTTAACTATGGATATTTTTATAATTTCATTTTCAGTGCTAGCTGTGAGGATTTTAACAGGAGCATCTTTCAACGTGCATGGTACACAAGGAAATGCACTGATTTGCTTTTGCAATGAAGATTTTGGGTCAATGAGGGAGGACAAATCACTGAAACTGATTATAGAATCATAGAATGGTTTTGATTGGAAGGGACCTTAAAGATTATGTCATTTCAACCCACCACCTTGGGCAAGTGCACTTCCACTAGACCAGTTTGCTCAGAGCCCCATCCAGCCTGGCCTTGAACACTTAACAGGGATGGGACACCCACAGTTTCTCAAGGCAACCTGTTCCAGCACCTCACCACCCTCACAGTAAAGAGTTTCTTCCTAATATCTAATTTAAATCTGCTCTTTTTCAGTTTGAAGCCATTCCCACTTGTCCTGCTATGCATACATGCTCTTGTAAATTGTCTGTCTCCATGCTTCTTGTAGGAATCCCAATTCTCTTAGTCTTTCCTCATAAGAGAGGTGCTTCATCCCTCTAATCATCTTGGTGGCCCTCCTCTGGACTCACTCAGACAGGTTGATGTCTTTCCTGTGCTGGGACCCCAGAGCTGAATGCAGCACTGCAGGTGGGGTCTCACCAGAGTGGAACAGAGAGGCAGAGTCCTCTCCCTTGCCCTGATGACCACGCTGCTTTGGATGCAGCCCAGGATATTGGCTTCCTGTGCAGCAAGTGCACATTGCTGGGTCACGTCCAGTCTCTCATCCACATGCATCCCCAAGTCCTTCTCAGCAGAGCTTCTCTCAATCCATTCTCCACTCAACCTGTATTTGTGCTTGGGATTGCCCCAACCCACTTGCAGAACTTTGCACTTGGCCTTGTTGAGCTTTATGGATAATAAATCATTTGTCATCAGTCTGAATCTCAGAGAATGGAGTCATGGCTAACAATGATAATTCTTGGACAGTGGCTTTGAGCACCTCTGTGTTGCTTGTGAATATGACATCTGTTGATTATTTTTATGAGAGATACATTGCATACAACAAGAACTAAAGATGCTTTCTCTACATCTGAGTATTTTGGTAAGCATTTTATCTGAAATTCTTGTATCTCATTCTAGAGCACAAAATTGTGATGGAAGATATTATTGTTTTCTCTAAGCTTTACACAATTAGTGTAGGCTTATATAGAGATACTTTCTATGACCTTAGAGAAATCTACTCTGGATCATTTGGTACATAGATTTCCTGGCTTTTATTTGAGTTCTTCATCCACAGGGTGGCTAGGCACTGGAACAGGGTCCTCAGGGAAGTGCCCAGAGCACAAAGTCTAACAGAATTCAAGAAGCTTTTGGAAGGTGTTCTTAGGCACATCTGTGACTCTTGGGGATGGTCTTGTTTTGGGCCAGGAGCTGGACTTGATGATCCTTGTGGGTGCCTTCCAACTCAGAATATTCTAATTCTGTGAAAAACTGCAAGAATGAAAGTAGTAAATGCAGCCTTTTTGTGGAATTCATCTAAACAATTTTTTTTTTCTATTTTTAAGAATATTCATGCTTTGGTTAAGAACTTGTTAAAGCACTCAGTTTTACAGATGTAGTTCTCAACTGCTAAATAAACCCCTCTTGCTATATTATATGATATTAAATAGACATTTAAAGACTCTGGAATGATTCCTTGGTTTGTCTATAAAGAAACACATTGGATATAAGATGCTGGTGTTTATAAGTACATTAAGCTATCAGATGCTAGCACTGCCAGAAACAATGCTTACCTCTCACACCTGCTCTCACTTCAGCTCTGTGCAATGAGCCACACTGGAGAACTGACGGAGCTGAAAAATAACTGTTTCCTTCTGCTGTGGAAGTTTTCATTTGAATAACTCTCGGTTCTGCCACTGTGAAGTTATGCCCACACAAAGGAGGATATGGCATTGACAGGACTAGGCAACACAGGATGCCACAAACAGCAGTAGCAGTTTAAAAAGATCAAGCTTCAAATGAATGTTCTCTTTTTTACTGAGTGGCTATCATTATCTCCATTTATTTTCTGCTTTATTTTGCAGGATTAATTAGCTAACATGGTGCAGTAAAGTTTCCATGCTTTTCCACTCTAAATTACTCTTCATGTTTTGTATTTGCTTTAAATTAATGATATTTGAATGAAAAGTTATTGGGTGAGGTATTTTTCTGGAATCTAAGAAAATCAAGGGCACGTTTCCAACCCTGACATAGATGGGGGTGAGGGAAGAGGAAAAGAGTGATGGTGGGGGAAAGAGCCTTTGCAGCTGTGTAATCACAGCTGCATCATAGGATGCAGGAGACAGCACTACCATTGAGTGTGAATGGCGAACCTGGGTGCCCTAAGCACACCTGCATCTCAGTATGATTAGTACAGCACTCCTACTTTTAGAGAAGAATTACATGTTTTTAACTGCCTAAAATGTAGCTGGTGTATTTCATGCTGTCGAGGTGACACTGCTTCCCCCGAGTTTAGACTAGGCAACCAATTTTTGATGGTTATGTTGCAAAGACACTCACAGATGGAGCATTTGCTAAAATCTTATTCGCTAGGATCTTGACACAGGGTAAGTCTTATGTGGGAAATCAGATCTCTTGAACAAAAGGTGGCTCTCCAGACAGAGATGGGCATCCCCACAGCAAGGGTCCTTGCAGCAATGTCTTCAGCTGGATTGTCTGAGACTCCTCAACCCAATGCTCTGCTCAGTTCTTGCAGTTCATCTGGCACTGCTTCTGTGTGACAGCCCCATCATATGCAAACTCCACTGCAACAGATTATTTCAAGCTACAGACAAAACATCTCCTAATTCTCTTAATTGTCTACAAAATACTGCCCCATTGGACTTTTCTACGTACAATTTGATCAATTTTGTGGCAGGAACCTCCTGAGAGTCTCTGAGATAGCACATTTCTCCACCTAGGTTGTTAATCAACATATTTAAGCACAGAAATTGGTCTAGACACTGCGGGGTTTCCTGGGGGAAATCTTCAGGGCAGTCTCAAATTTCCACTAGGAGAGCTTCTGCACCAATTAGTCAAACCCTTAATTGAAAGGGTGGCTAGAAGTTTGGTCAATCACTGTCTCAAGTCAGTCTATTGTCTAAATTACTCCATTATCTCCTTTATGCAGATGTATACATGGGGAGTTTCTGGATCACCCAAGGAGTTAATGACTTGAGTGCATCAGGTGTGCACACAGGCACAGCCCTGTTACTCAGCTACACCACAACTATAACTATAGGACAAACTTGAATTCATACATATTTTTATACTTAAGTTCTATACCTCTTGCTGCAATTAAAAGCCAGGCAACCTGAAACTCAGCACCTCAGAAACAGTAGCATTGCCTGAGGAGTAAGACTAAATTATAACCATGTTTAACAGAAATTATTTTAAACAAGCCTTTTTCGAATAATATTTTTATGCTTTTAACAGATTCAAATTGTCTTTGTAGATAATGCAAAGAGATTAAAAATAACTAGATATCCTTTTACAAATTTAAGGCACAACCTATCTTCCTTGTGTAGGAAGAGCCTAACTGAACAATGATATAAAAGACTTACATATGTGCTTGTTCTTGTCTTTAGGACACTTAATATTATGCCTACAGCAAACCCACTGAGTTTGAAATGCCTGTCTAATGAACTAATTGTGGTCATTCCTTTATTTGCATTTAACTTTTCATAGGTCATGATAAATGAAAGCCAAATTACTACACCCAGCTTATGCTGAAGGTAACAAGCACCATTTATACCTCTATTCTCCTGTCAGAACAACTGAGCTCATCAAGGGTCATAGCTTTATAACTGGAACAAACCACCAGCTGATTACAGCTAGGTGCATCCAAGAAGCAAGAATGGAGGAGTAGCCAAGACAGATATATCTCATGAAGGTAATTCCCTTGGACATCATTTTGGGACACTGCATCTGGTAATCTCAGTCAATGGGAGGTTACGCACAATTTGTGACTGAATGCTATAAATTCATACCTATTTTAGTTCCATATTTTGTCCTTTGTCTTATCAGTAACAATGTTAAGTTAGAAAGAAGAAAGAAAGTGAAAAGAAAACAAGTCTCCCCACTGTTAAGTCTCAGCTGTTGGACTGCTTCACCTACCTCTTAAGAGTTACTACAAATACAGGGTCTGGCACTTGGTGCTCCTAAATCACTTTAGAAGCTGTTTTTAACAGGTATTTCTGAAAGAAAAGCATCTTAACTGAGGTGTTGTTAATGCAAGCTTCTTAATCTCAAGACCTTATTGCTCCCTGCAGAATATCAGCAATTTCTACTGACTTTAAATAGAGGCAGTTTGTGTCCTGCAGGGAAGAAAAAGACCTAGGGAACATTAACTAAAAAAGCTTTAACACAGAAAACTGTAACTGAGGTCATCTTAATTCAAATACTTAACACTGTGCTGGCCTCAAATGAACTAATTTGAGACCTATGACCTTAACAGAGGGATTTCTCAATTGACATACTCTTAGCTGATGCAAAGTCTACCTGAAATAGCCTTAGGAGCTCTGTATAAGCATATTACTAAGCATATACTACAGTAAATGTGAAATTCTTCTGGATTTAGTAAAATCAGATATTCATATAGAACTTCTATGAGGAAAGCATCAGGTTTTTGGGTATTAGTAAATTTTTGAGTGGATAAGAGAGTAATAATGAATTCTGATGCAAGCACATTAAGATATAAAATTATAAACCTCTCCTGTGCCATAAAGTTATGTAAAATCAATGACCTTGTTTCTCCTAGTAACTAGAAGAGTTCCAGAGACTGTTGTATGCAAGGCCCCAAAACAGCAGCTAGTATGTGTCTGAAAAATTTGGAGTTAGCATCGTCTTTATAAAAGATTAAGTTTACAAATATTTTTTTAAAATCCAAATCAAAGCCAGGGATTCAGTTAACAAGAATATAAATTATCAGAGCTTATGTTCAGGACTCCAGCTTCACCAAATGATTTTCCCTTATCAAATATAAGAGGCAGCCAGAGTTGTAGGATTTTTTGCATGATGGAGAGTTCTGTTTCTAAATTATCAATGTCCCACCTCTCACCCTCCCCCCCCCCCAAAAAAAAAGTCCATATAGAAATTTCCATGAAATAAAACCTGATAAAACAAAATAAATCCTTTTTAATTGTCCCAGTCATTACATCTCAGCTGGCAATGAGTACAGAATGGTTGCAGGTATCAACTGTGGCTTCTTAGCCAAAGTCTACCAGCCTGATTCTTCACAGCTATGTGCTGTGGTCATGATTGGACAGACCAGCGGGTTTCAGCTCATTCCTTGGATAGGCTGTATTACCTGAGAGGGGGCAACAGAGCTGGAGGAAGAGCTTGAGAAGATAATATGGGGAGGCTGCTGTCACAGGCAAACAGAAGGGATTGTGACTCCTTTGGATCTCTGCTTCCTAGGAGAGTTACCAAAGAATTTTCCCTTTTCTCAAAGGCAGATGAGTATAAAACTTAGTCTAGCCCTAATAATTCAGTACTAATTCTTTAAGAGTTATAAAAGAGAAAGGGACAAATAACCACAGGAAGAAACCCCAAAACATATATAGTAAATCTTTTAAAGAACTCATGCAAAATACGTTTTCCCAATAGGTGTGCATGAAATACTAAGCAGACCCACACAGCTCAGGACTTTGTGCACATGTAATTCTGACTTCTATCTTCACATCAAGCATTTGGCATGTAAATGCATGGACAATTAAAAACATTTGGACTTTATTGCATTGTTACAGATGCTAAAACAATATAATACTTGGCCATATCTAAACAGAGAATCAGTGCACGACTCCTGCATCAGGATCCTTGTAATGGAATGCTATTTTATATACAGGTTTAGGACAGAAACAAACCAGAAGTGATATAAAGTTCTGACTTCTCTTCCCACACAAAAATCCAAATTTTTTTTTTTCATTTGAGCATGATTGCTACTCCCAAAATTGTGTGTTAGATTTAGTTCCAGAGATTACATTTTTGTTCTCATGACTGTGTTTTTTGGATTTAATGCAGTCTGTTGATTTTGGATTGCTGAGTCCGACTACATATATCAGACAAAGGGGTTAGATGTGTACCTTTGGTGTCCCCTTCACTTACAAAATTTGCTTTGCAGAAATGACATTTTTGGTGTAACAGATCTGAAGGTATTCCTTTGCTGCTACATTATGTCCGTTCAGAAGGATATACTTATATTTTTCTGGCTAATTTTCTTCTGTGATGTGTTAGTTGATTTCTATTTTTAGTTTAAAATGATACTTGCTTTATGAAAATTTTCATCTTATAAAGTTTCATATACTTCCACCACACATGAAGACAGTGATTTTATAATAAAAATTAATTGCTCTTAAGAAAAATTCTGAGTTATGCATGTGGATATCACACAGAACTTCACCTGTCTTTTGAGAAATTATTGGTTAACCTGTGTTTCCCACTTTGTCTCTCAGATCACATTATTTTCCACCTTAAGGTCTTAACATGTTTACGGTAATGACCAATATTGCATAGAGCTGCTCATACATCTCTTAATTTATAATTTTTTACATAGTTTCTTTATGTACTTGCTTATTTGGGAATATAAGGGAAAACAGTACTCTGTTGTTTGATGGTATAATTATGCTGCAGACTTCTGCCAGAACATCCACGTCAGTTGGGATAGATGTGGTGTGATTTGAGACTGATTAACTGTAGGAGCAAAAACCTATTGTGTAGACTACAGTGGCAGAACCATATTTTTGTCAGCTCTCTGTGAGAAAGATGTGCTTTCCCAGACATAATAAAGATATGTAACCACAGTAAGAGAGTTTTACTGACATGATGTAACAGTTTAACTGTACTTAGAAAGTAGTTGTGGTTTGGATTTGTTTGGTTTGGGTTTGGGTTTTTGAGGGTTTCTTGGATTGTATTTTTGATTGGGGTTTTTTTTGTTGTTTTGTTTTGGGTTTTTTGTTGCTGTTGTTTTTTGTTTTTTGTTTTAATAGCAAGTTTAGGCAGCTTTTCAATGACATAAAAATCCATGGAAACTCATTAATGCTTCTGCATCTGGACTTTTCCCTGCAATATCAGGTGAAGAAAAGACTATGTAAAGCGTCAGAGATTTAGTACATTTTCCATTCTGTACTGTCTACTGGATCCAGTTACTTTAGTAGGTTAATTGTCAGGAGTTTGGTTCTGGTAAGAAACAGTCAAACAGAAGTTGTCCAAACAAAAGTAAGTGCTTGGGAAAAACTCCTAAAGAAAATAACTTATTTGATCCACCTTTGCTGTATGCGTTCTTTATGAAGTTTATTCTAAATAAGATGACATAAATCCCTACAATATGATACTGGTTCCAAGAGTATAATTTTTACTATCATTTACGGCTTTACAGGGATCTTGATCAAATACAACTTGCTTGAATTTGTGTCTGTATTTGGGAAACCAACACCAAGCAAATGGGTATTCACATTACCTAAAAATAAAGTTAATATAGGTATTACAGCTCCCACTTTATTAAGCTTTTTATCAAACTCCTGGCCTGTCATTGTGACAGCTGTGCTTGGCAATGGAGGGAAATTTCATGGCTGATACTCCAACAAGGAGCTCTCATTCTGGGATAATGTGCTAGGTGAGGTCTCTGTCTCAGCGTACTCAAATTTGTCCCTTCAGAAAAAGATAAGAGGGTTTTATACACGGATGAAGTCTTGGTAATGAATAAACTGTACGCCATAAGGACCCAGATGAAAACTTTCTTCTTTAACAGATCTCTTAGAAATATTAAAAATATCCCAAAAACTGATGGGGAAATAGACCTGAAACTGTAGTTCAGGAAATAAACTTAATACATCTTGTCATTTTGGAGACAGATTACGCACAAAAAAAAAAATACTAGACCTGAATACAAAAAGTAAATAAAGCCTATGTTCTTTTAGTGATGCTAGGAATATTAAAAAAAAATATGTATATATTTTTATTAAAAAAGCCAAAACCCAGTACTTTTGTAGAAAATTGCTTTTTCACTATCAGATTTTCAACAAACCTTATAGCAGATGTCTTTACACTTTTATTAGTTTATATGTTTTCCATGGGGACTCATGATAATACATTCCTGATGAGATATTGTGGTTCAGACTTCCAAGTGCATTCTCTTATCTTCCGGTATTGGGTTTTTTTTCTTTTTTTCCCTCCTTTTTAATAACTTAGTTATGCACATATTTTGTCATTATGTCATACTCTTCTCCTGGTTCTGAGATGAAGCTGTGAAGAACAGCTGTTATTATTAGTCTAGGTATTCTGGCACTTCTTTATTGTTATTAAACTGATGAATGCTTTTATACTCCATTTTTGCCCAGAGGTTTTTGAAAAGTAGACATTATATCAGGTTACTGAATTACAGGAAATACATTCTCTAGTATTATTAGGTGCCTAAGCACTTACCAATCACAACTTTCATCTAGCTATTTTAATCTTCACCTGTATTAGTCTTTACTTAATTTACTCTGGTTTACCTACAATTAGGTGCATTATCTTTTACTTTTGTTATCACAAAGGACTTATTTCTCTCTCTTCTATTTTGTAATGCTTTAGGAAAAATAATGATAATTATGCATTTATTGCCTTTGGATATTTAAACATCACATTTTACCTTGCAAAATTACAGTAAGTAGAGAAGTACAGGTCAAACGTAATTTTTCTTTATAAGTCTGTAACTTTTTTGACTGTGTGTTATTCAAGTGAGATGAAGATTGCTTTAAAGTAACTTCTGTGTCTCCACTAATTTATGCTTCCTGAAAGACAATTGGATTCCTCATAAGAATAGAGAAGGATTCTTAATGTTTCCTTTGTTTGTGGAGCAGCACTCTATATCATTTAAATTGACAAAACCTTGGAAAGGTTCATCCAGTTGTTTGCATTGCCAACAAAAACTTAAAGCAAAGGAAATTTCAGGAAATTTGTTCTGTAGAAAAATTTTCTTATCTTTGATTAATTTATTACCCATCACAAGGCTTATTTTAATCTTCCTTATTGTCTGAGGTGCTGTTCTTCAAAACAGCAGGTGCTGAAGTCTATCATATAGCCAAATTCTTCCTTATATGCATATAATGGAGTTACTAGACATTTAATAGAGAGGTACTTGAAGTGAAGCCTAACCCACATGAACCATGCAGCTGTAAAATTGATAATAAGATACTGTGTCAAGGCGGCTACTTTATTCACTTCCATGGAAGAAGGAGTTGGAAGATTAGCTTGAGCAATTATATTTCAACAACCCAAAGTATTCCACATTTTGAAACTGAGCATCTCTGTGATTTTAGCTGTTGTCAGTCAGAAAAGTTACCTTTCTTGTCAGTCAGAAAAGTTATCATATATAGCAATATAAAGAATGTTTTCATTGCATGACATTGAAGGAAGTAAAGTAGGACAAGTGTTTTTCCTTGCACAAATCAGTGGCAGTACAGAGTCAGCCAGAAGGGAAGGTCTTGTGGGAAGACCTGCTGGACTGCTGCCAGAAGGCTTTACTGACATACTGTCCCTGATAACCTGAAAGGTGGAAATTCTGAGTTTCCTTATTTTGTCGAGAACATTGGCAAGAATAAATGGTAATTTTGTAAATTGTAGTTCAGGACAAAATGCTAGTCAGGATTAGGATAAAAATAGGAACAGAATATGCAAGAGTCAAGGGATCTATGACCTTTTCCTTTCCTAAATATAAAATTTTTGGCAAATCTTGTGGAGACATTAGATATTATATAGTTAATTGATCCCTTCCCATGGTGGGTATTTTTGCTTCTGTTATTGTAGTATTTTGGAGCTTTCAGTCTGTTTGTGCTTGTACTTACAACCATAGTGAACAAATACTATTTAGAATCACAGGTTCTTCTTCAGAAAAAATGTATGTTAAAGGAAATTTTTCTGATGTTAAAGCAGATATATACTTCACCTAAATGTCTATTAAAGATCTCCAGTTATCGCCACTAGATACTAATCGCAGAAATAATCTAGCAATACAAATATATTGCGACATAGTATATGACCAATATAAATATGTATCACCATGTAAGAGATCTGACACAAGTAAGAATTTAAAAAATACCAGACCTAATTTGCTTCCTTGATGTATAAATATTATACAACTTTTGATTATTTTGATGCACATTATCATTTTGGCTGGATTTGGCCTCATTCAGTTTACAGGTAATCTCTGAAAAAGAATTGGCAGTTATACAATATAAGACCATTTTTCACACCTAAATACTATTTCCACATAGTATATATGTTTTCACGGTCTCTTTACTGCTGTAAGCTCCTTTTCATCACTAATTGAAACACTTAAATTGAGAGTCTATAAGTCTGCCTACAATATTCCCCTTACGCAGCATTGAAAATTAAATGAAAAAATTAACTTATTGATTTTGCTTATCTAACTAACCCGTAAAAGAAAATTAGCATCTTGTATTAAACTAAAAACAGCTGATCAAAACTGATGTGCTTGTTATAAATATCTTCTTTTTTTCCCCTTTCTTTCACTAAGTCAGCATGAAAAAAATAAAATGGAAGAATTTGATGAAATTAAAATATATTGCATGATCGAAGAAGCATTCAAGGCACTGAAGCATCAGAACCATGAGCAAATCCACAAGTGAGGTATTCCAGTCACAGAGATGGGTTGGCAGGGACAGTGCCACCTGAAGGACAGGCTCAGAAAACCATATGTGGACATGTGCAACAGACCAGGCAAGTGCAACTAGCCTCCAGTCTGATTTTTAACTCCACAAGGCATTATCACCACACAGGTGATCTGGCACAGAGTGTGCCAAGTCAGCTCTGTGCCTCCAAGAAAGTAGCCCTGTGCACATTCATCAAGTCTGAAGCACTGGAAGACATGAAGCAAGAATACAGGAATAATGCCTGGGATAGTTTGGCTTCTTGAGAAAGATCTGAACATGAGAAGACTGAGGAAATAACTCTCCTAAGGTACTAAGATGAAAAAATGTAAAACTTCCCTATTACTGGGACACATGATTAACACTGGGACAGAAAACACCAGTGAAATCTATCTTAGCAGGAAATTTCCCCCCTTTTCTGACATGGTTATAATGCTGCCTTGGTGTAGTACTGCTGAAAGCAAACATAGTCTCATTCTTTAACCTTGTAAGTTATATTTGGTTAAGGAATTTAAATAAAATTTAATGTTTGTTGAATAAAGTCAGATAATAGTTCCATAAAACTACATTTTTTTCATGGAAAAAAACCAAAGAAGTCCACCAGTTTTAGTTTTAAGAATCTCATAAATCATCCACTGTCTGAACAGATGAAGTAAATAGCATGAAAGCATCTTGACGCGTTTGAAATGTGTGCTAAAGGGAGTAATGATCACATAAACATAGCATATAATTATTTCTACTTATAAAGTGACAATATTTCAATAGTATTTTTAAAGGTCATATAAGTTGTGATGAAATATTCACTTGAAAAGGACTCGAGCATTTGAACCACAGTTTATCTTTGCATCTTTGAGCAAATTAACAGCAATTTGGCTTCAACTCATGGAGGTTTTCTTTCCTTCCTGCCCACAGCAGGAATCCCTCTGAGAGTGAGTAGGCTGTTTTACAACTGAAACCTTAATTTGATACAAACAGATGTAGTGTAAAACTAGCAAGTTGTTTTGTTAGTTTTGCTACTGGAAGAAAAAATTAAAAACTCCCACAGATTATCATGCTGGCTACTTAAAGCACAATCAATAATTTGAAATTCACCATTAATTCACCTCTAAACACTTGTAAATCCTTACAAGCAATACCACCACCACTGTCCAGATCTCCAGAGAATGGATTACCCTACTCTAAGAAAAAATTATAGAATGAGGATTCACTCTTCAACTGTGCTACATCTGGAGTCTTATGACTGAATTAATGTTTCAATTTTGTGTGTGCTTCATGGCAGAAGTACCTCAGAAAGGCAATCTGAGCTACAAGCACCATATAGCACCACATAATACCCAGCGTGGAGTACTGGCCGGAGAAATATTAAAAATGCCTTTTCTCCAGAACTTAAGTGTAGGATGAAGGAATAAGTGTTAGGTAACATTGACATCCTCAAATATCTTTTAAAAAATTAGATATGTTGACAGAACTGCTTCTTCTCACCTTTGTCAGCTGTGTACTTAAAATACTAATTCAGAAAAGTGACATGTCAGCTGAGACTGACCATTAGTAAAACATGATTGGAACACTTCACTCTTCTTATGTTCAGTTAACATTTTTCTTTTGCAAACACTGTCCATTCTCACATTTTCAACAGAATTATAGAATGACCCCTGCAAGTATTTTTTTTTTAGCATTATCAAAGTTTTGATCAATTTCCCAAGTGTGATAAAAAGCCAGTTCAAGCACTGACAAACCAGTATATGAAAGGCTTGAAGGATTCGTGAAAAGCTTAAATAGCTGATCTGTAAAAATCAGATTATTTTCAGAGTGACCCATGGGAAGTCATGGTCCTTTGTTATCAAACAAACTATAAGACTTGCTACATTATTCATTTAGCTTCATTAATGTGTGGTACCCATCATGAAAGAAATGCAGAATGTCTATAAATACTTGTTGTGGACAGATGCAAGTAAGTAACAATACCCATTATTTTTCTGAAGTGAGTAATAGTGAAAAATACTGCCCATGAGTGGAATCTGTCACCCTCTAGAGGTACCTATTTATTTCTAATAGTTACTGAGAAAAATAAAAGCTCATTGAGTGTGAAGGTGCCTAATCTCTGAAACATGAACTCCATCCTTGTGGGAAGATAAGGCGTTTGAAAAATTTAACCTCGACAGGGTAAGGACCTTGATAAAGGTTGAGATTACAACAAGACATAAAATTAAGGAAGGGAATTTGAAAAAAAGTAAGACTGGACGACCACTAAGAACTAAAAAAAGTAGACTGGTTTTGATTATCTTTTTGCACAGTCATAACGTTATCCTAACTAGCCAAGGGGAGGCAGCATACAAGATGAAAGGAATGAATTTTGAAAAGGAAGAAAATATAGGAGGTGGATTCAGAGACTGACAGTATTCTTTGTCATCTGTTTATCCTTCACTGAGATGGGCTAAATAAAAGATCTCTATTTTACAAGGACAAATAAGAACACAAATAAATTTCCTGTTACATGATAGTAAACCTTCAACTAAGCTATTTCTTTCCATGCTGGTAAGCAATTTTGCATAAAAGATCTTCTACTCTAAAATGCAATCCCTAGTGAATTTTGTACAATCTAATTGTGGGTTGGTGAAAAATAAGATAAGTGCTGACATAATCTTAAATAACAACATGCTAGACTAAAATGCCTAAGTTGGATAACAGCTTCTGAAACTTTGCTCACTGGTGTGTGCTACATTGGCTTGGAAGTAAACGTAGCTGTTTGCAGCTCAGCAACGTAGCTAAAGAAATGTTATAGTACATAAAATGATGCAAATGTGATTAGTATGTCACACTCAGATCAGTATGCTATGCATTGTGCATCCACACAGTACGAGTGGTTTTGCACCATGAAGATTAGGGCTCAAGTAATGGAGTAAATGCGAGTGTTATCTATTTTGTATAATTCAGGACTGCAGTAGGGAGATTACTGATGATATCCAGGAAAGTTTGTTGGGAATTTAAGGGTTGAACTAAGATCTTCTCATAGCCTGATCAGTGTCTTGAACCCCTGTCATATTCTTCTGGTTTTGTTTTTGGTTTTATTTTTGGAAATTTTTTTTATAAGTTGGTTTTATTTCTGAGACTGTCACATTATTTTGACTTACTCACTTGTTTTTTGTCAAAATAAATTCAAATAGCTTTTTCAGACTAAGCTGGGTCAGTCCAGAGTTTTCCAACTTCCATCTTAGCAGTACTTACTTACACAGAGAAAAAAACCTGAAGCTAAATTTATGAAAGGAGTATCTACTAAATTTAATTTTGCATACCTCACTGGGAATGATAAAACACAAAACAAAAAATGTCTCCTTACTTATTCATTATGATCACTTCTTAATTCACCTGGAAATAATAAAGACATTTTCTAGGGCACCTTATCAGGGAAATTACATTCTGTCTGTGCAGCTGGACATAGCTTGAGTTTGACAAGGGAAAAGAACTGTAGTTTGCTCAGCACTGAAAGCAAGCAGTAAAATGTGAAGGTAAAGTCTAAGCATACCACTGAGGTTGGTGGATTACTTGGATAAGATGTTCACTGCCTTGTTTGTTTGTTGGTTGGTTTTTCCCAGGTATCCAGCCTCTGACATGACTTCTCTGGAAGAGCAGAGCTTGTTAACATGCTAAATTTGTATGTCCTTCTCTCCAAAACTTATGTTGCCTGGGAGGAGAGCCAGCAACCATGCTGATGTGGTTATCATCCACTGCTATAACAGTCACCACTAGAGTGGGGGTCTGTGTTTCTTGAGTGGAAAGATGAAGGACGTCCTTAATAAGACATCTTCACAAAGGGCAGGAGAGTTGTTGCATAAATATGCCGTGGTTTAAGAGCACCAAGGGCTCTCTCACTCTCTTGTGTGTAGAGGATAGCAGTTCCTTCATACAAAGAAAAAACATTTAGACGAACTTGTCAATCATTCAACTAAGGAAGTTTTATCTCTGTAATCTTAGCGGGGAGAGAGGAGATCTTTCCGTTGTTTTTTTTCTACATGCAAAGATGAGATCTAGGAAAGTTATAGTCATGAAAAAAGCACCAGTTAAACTTTGCACTCTGCATTTATTTACCTACCTCTTAGTAAATGCATGTGGCCTTAAGCTTAGCAATAATCGATGCAAAGTTAAATATTTATGAAAAATTTTCACTTTTAAAATATAATCTGCACTTTTATCTTGCATGTTTATGCTAGATAAGAGGAAATGTTTTCAGTCCAATGCAAAAGCATCAACATTCTACTTCCTGTAAAGAGAGTAAATTGCTTCCCAATAAATACACCATGCAGGAAGTTTCCAAAAGCTTCAAGATCACTTAAACAATCACCTTTCTGACACAGCTGCCAACTCTTTTCTGACTTTAAAAGAATCAGCTCCACTATTTGCTGGAACATCTAATCTCTCATAGATGAATTCCATGGAGACACATTCCAGTAGTTTAATCTCTGTTTCATTGGATTTCCTGAAAAAATAAATGAGAGACTTCTGAGCACTAAGGTTTTAGATTCCAACCTCTTTATTTCAAATTAAAACAAAATGTAATAGTGGTAGACCTAGAATCTAGGTGCTTAAAAATACACCCAACACTTGCAGAAGTATTTTGCCTTAGAAAAAGACATTGTAAATTTTAGGAATAATTACATGATATATACTGTACTGATCCTAATATTACAAACACTCACAAGACCAAAGTTGAAGACTTGACTGACTGAGCATTGGTAAAGAGTTTCAGTGGAGCCAATTATAAGGTTAATCAGACATATAATCATACATATAAATGTTTTCATGCCCAGGTATATTATTAAAAATTCATTTTCATAAATGTCTTTATCCTGTCTCCATCGAGATTCTAATTTTGGGTCCTATATGTGAAGAAAAACTGAAACAGAATTTGAACCGTTCATAGTTTCCATTTTGTGAATACTAGAGTAGAGGGAGCAAAGAAAATGTGAAACAGAAAAGTGTAGTCACCTTTATGAAAAGAAATCATAACAGAAGATCAAAACAAAATGACAAAAGGACTCTGCACTGCAAAATTTTTGCACAGGGCCTTAGATTAAACTCTGATTATAAATTATGGTCACTTATTAATAATAGTTATGTCTCATTTTACATAAACACCTGCTGAAAACTCATTGGACATAGACATTTTTTATTTGTTCCTCTGTAGAGTTGTGTATATTTTTCCATTTAGGTAATCTAAACAAAAAAATAAAATGGAAATACTTCCAAAAATTATGTTTAAAAATTAACGCAAAGCACAAAAGCAAAATTCATTTATATCTCTCCTAGTTATTTCTCAGGAAGTGTAGGATAAATCACACTGTCTCTCACTGTTTGAATGATCCGCATATAGCTAATATTTTAAGCAGAGAAACACTGAAGTGTGAGACTACATGAAATTAATGTAGATTCACCCAGAAAAAATAATAATTATTAGTTCTCTTTAAGACAGTCTTGAGATAATAGCCATGATCTTACTTCTATTAAATAAAAGTAAGATATCTGTTTACAGAAGAGGACCCAGAGGGGAAATAAAGATGTTCAAAAACCTGTTTGATTTATGTAGTTCTGTGACTTAGAATACCAGCCTGGGATTCTCAGGACAATTTTACAGTCAGAATAATAAACAATTTTCTTCTACATCAACTGGCAAATTCCAAGTAATAACTTGTTCATCTCAAGCAAGTGTTCACTTGACTTCCAGTGCCAGTTTAACAGTTACCTTGTGGATACAGGAAATTATAATTTTTTGCTACATCATTTGTATTACTAGTGAAATATTTAACATATATTTGTAATCTTTCCCATAGGAAAATTTCTAAATATATTCATCTGATTTTCCAGGGATTTTAGTCTCTTGACAAAGATGATAGTGATATCTTGTCTTAAATTCTGTGAAGTAGTGATCACCTGCTCACATATAGATGCAGACATTGTTGCAGCCTTTGTGGTAATAAAAGCTTTTATTTAAAATCCTCTAATGAGCCATTGAGGAAAGGATATGAGTAATATCTGAAATTCAGTTCATATGGCCTTGACAGACAGCCAATACAGAGCACAGGAGAGGAGCACACAATGAAACCAGTATGGGAAAAAAAAAGGATCCTTTTAAACATATCCTATTGAGAGGGAGTTTTTCTCTTCGTCCCTCATTTGCAATGAAAATGGATCGAGGTAAAATGAGTTTCCATATCCTCACATATGGACCAGTGTATTCACCAAACTCCCATTTCATTTAATACAGCATCATAAGGGGATCAAGATGGATTCACCGGAAAGACTTTGGTATATATATATATTCACAAGTCCAAGAAGTCAAAGAAATGAACATCAGAAAAGGATACAAGTGTTTCAATATCCTCTTGAGTGAAGCTTTTTTTCTGGCTAAACATCCTATAATAGGCCACTGGAATACTTCTGACACCAGGTTAAAATGGCCAGGGGTCTCTTCTCTAACTTTCCACAATTGTCTCACATGAAACCTTAATTACCTAACACTTTCTTGAATGGATTCCACTGTAACTCAATAAAATGTGCTAAGGGGAACTGAGGACCAATGCTGGAGCAAATTTGATTTCAGCTACCACCTACCCTTTAATTGCTTCAGTGTCTGAAGTCTCTGACCATTTAATCTTTGAGGCACTAATAATGTGCCCAAATGATCAGTTACAAGTTTTTAAAAATTGCCTTGTGTACATGCATTAGGAGCTCTTGGTAGACTGCATTGGGAAGGAGTTGCTATAGAAACACCACCTTAACACACTCCATTCACTGATGGCTATAAAGAGATACAATTGTCCCCGAATAACTACTACTAATCCACATGATATTCAAAAATTGCTAGGTTTTTGCTCTCAAAATTCTTACTTGCAATACCAGGGGAACTCCCCCTCCTTCCCTGCACCCTAGCCTCCCACCTCTCTGTTCAAACCTTCCCAGATGGAACTTTGCTTGTATATCTACTTACTTGTGTTATTTTATTCTGTTTTGTGCAGACAGCTGAATTCAGCTGTGATTTACACAATATGAAGAACTCAATAAGATTAAATAAAATCAGCTGCTTTTTCAGAGATTCATATGCAACCAACTGGAAAAATATCTTGAGAGCATTAGGTTGGAGTAATGCTTGGAAGAAATAAACCTTTTTATTTCCTGTAGCTTTCCCTATCTTATTCAGACTGCTTAAAAACTGCCATCCCATCCATTGATCCATTTTACCTTATTTCCAGAATTTTTCTCCTTAATCTGGTATGTAATTAAATGTGTCCTTTCAGCCATTCCTTATTCATCTTTTAACTTTTCCAACATTTAATCACCTGTAGGGGATAGAAGTACATGCACAGTACAATTAATCTTTCTCGATTGTAATTGTGATTCAATTTGAGATGACAATCTCTGAAGAAAACTCAAAAGTTAAATCTACCAAGGACTAAAATTAAATCCAAGACATCTTCTGGAGTTTACCACAGTCAAACCTTAAACCATTAATTCAGGAGGTAGAAGACCTTACTTCTAGACTATCCTTAGCTTGCAGAGCGGTATAAACCTAGAACAACATAATGGCCTTTTTTCCCATTCAGATTGTTTCCTACTCTATGAAAGCAAACCAAAAAAATGAAAGAACAAACAAACAAATAAAAAAAAGGCATGCATTTGAAGCAGAATAATTAGAGAACTTATCTAGAATAAATTATCACAGCTGGATTGTCTTCCAAGGGCATTGAAGAAAAGGGGAGACTTCAAGCAGTATCTTTCTCAGCAGATGTTAGATATCTGCTTTCCTCAGCTGACTAACATTCCAGATGGTTCTTTTAGATTACTTGAGTTAGTGACCTTCTCCTTTCTAGATGTGAACCCTTACAGTGTCATTTGGGAAATATCTGGGCTAGATATCAAAAGTGTTAAGAATTCCAAATTCCAGATTAATTTCCTTCTTTATAAAATTCCCAAATCTTGTAACCAAAAGGAATGTATTTATTTTTTGGTCTGTAAATGCTTGTGATATTATTCTCCCTGTCAGAATTTTCTGTTTAACTGATTGCCCTGTTTTGGACTGGGATAAAGTTAATTTTCTTTCTAAAAGCTGTTGCAGGGCTGTGTTTTTTTATTAAAGGTGAGAAAAATGTTACTAACATGCTAATGTTTTAGTTTTTGCTAAGCAGTGTTTACACCAAGTCAAGGACTTTTCAGCTTCTTACAGAATCCCACCAGTGAATAGACTTGGGGGCACAAGAAGCTGGGAGGACATGGAGCCAGAACAGCCGACCAAAATTGGCCAAAGGGATATTCCATACTGTCATGCTCATTTTATAAAATGAGGGGAAAGCTGGCTGGGTGTTGCTGCTTGAGAACTGCCTGGGCATCCATGGGTGGGTTGTGAATAATTGCACTGTGTATCACTTGTTTTTTATATTTGTGTATCATCAATATTATTTTTCCTTCCTTTTCTGTGTCTATAGCATGTCATACTATATGTATGGGATAATATAATATAATATAATATAATATATATATAGTATCCTTTTCTGGGTCTTATATGTATATAGTATGCTGTAAAAAAAAATCAAAAACTGTCAAAAGTCTGATTGTGTACTGGTTCCAGCCAGGACAGAGTTAAGTTTTGCAGAAGTCAGGAGGAGGCATGGATAGAACCCAGAGATTATTCTATACCAGTTCATGTAATTACCAGGAATGGGGAAGGAAGTCTCTTCTGAAAAGAAGGGGTTCCTTCCAGACAAGCAAGTATGGCAGAGGGAGCAGTGGGGTAACACTGGTCCCAAGCTGGAGGGAATGGTGGGTTGGCACTGGTCCTGATGTGGAGGGAGCTGTCAGGGTGGTGTGGCTGTGGTTGGGCTGAGCTCCGCAATGACCACTTTTGCATGTGAATCACTCTCTCTTTTCTGCTTTTTCGTTATTAATATTGTTGCTGTTAGTGTTTTTTTCTCCTTATCTCAGTGCTGTTTCCAGTAAATTGTTCTTATCTCAACTTGTAATCTTTACCTATTTTCCCTCCAATCCTCCTCTCCATCCCAACAAAGGGAGTGGGATAGGAAGGGGAACTGAGCATCTGGCACGTGATTTGGAGAGTCTCAGGTTTTTTTATTTGGGAGCACTAACTTGGGAAGTATCATTCCTAAATCATGACAGGTAGGCAAAAGTTATTTTGACAAAATAATTTTTTCTATGAAGTTTTAATAATATCGTATGTTTTTAATGTGAGAAAAATACTAAATATCTTTATTTTGTTTTCTTATTTCAACTGTGAAAACAGTGAAGTTGCTTTGATTTTAGTGGTACTTTATCCTATTTTCTAGCATGACTACAATTTTAGAAAAATCAACTTTATTTTAAGATGTAACAATAATTTTTTTTAACAGTTGTTGTAATTTCTTATTTTCTGGAGGTAAAATGTATTTATATAGAAATGGAATAACTTATCTCTTAATAGTACCAGAATTTTTTTATCACAAAAAAGAAAAATAATAGAAAAGAGGAAGAAAAAAACCCCTGATTTAGTAAGCTAAAATCATTAGATCCATCTGGTTTGTGCTCCTTATAAACAATGAGAATGGATTTCAAGAAACCAGAGTGTTCCATGAAATTAGTTTCATTCATATATGAAGAAGGACCACCTTACTAGATATGATTAATCTGAAAAAAAAGTTGAATGTCAGGTTCTTTAATGTCATGTCACCTTATTGAAATGAGACACATAAAACTGTTGTGTCAAAAAATGCCAGTAGTTTTTACATGAACCCTGCATAGGCTAATTTATACAGTATTAAGGGCAGCTGGGGAGTTCTTATTCTTCAAAACATAGATAAGTGATATCTCACCATCATATACTATCAGGAAGCAGTCTCTGGTCTGATGTAACAAGAATTATCTCATCTTGCTTTATTTCTCCTTTATTTTTGTCCTTTTTTTCCAATTTCAGAGATGTTTTGGTAGTACAAAGACTCCATGTAATGTAAGTGCACAGTTCCCACTTCTTTCTCCCATTGAACCATTGTTTATTTATTCAGCTCAAAAAGTGGTTGACAACATACTTGAAAGTAATAACTTTTTTAGAAATTTTCACATGAAAGTTGTTGGATATCTAATGCTCTCTATATTTCCTTGAGGGGAACCAGTTTACTACTAGCAGGTTAGCCATTCCTATGGCAAATATGAATTTCTGTCTTTTCCTTATCTTTTTATTTTAATGCTTCTTACAATTTAAAAAGATAACATGAAAACATGGCACATGCCACTCTGGACACCAAAAAAAAACAAAATAAAAAACTTCATCCATCTAAAGAAATTTCTTCTCAGTTTGTCTTTGCCACTGCTTAGACCTGAAACATTGAACATGTCTGTTCCTATTGTTTGTAGGATGGGAAGCATACATTTATATATTCATTATTTCACCTCTGGTATGACATGGACACAGGATTTTGAGGTAATTTTGAAGTTAAGTGTTATCCTGACTGTGCAATGGTAGCTGACTGTGTACGATCACTGAATTAGTAATCGTGCTGGGTAACCAGACAGCTTTTGAGTTTTGATCTGAAATAAAAATAATTTTTTTTTAATATTTCTTAATATTAGACCATTAAAATTATTCTGTACTATATACTCAATGAAACAAAAAAAAAAAAGTCAGTTATTATGTCTGTAATCATTACATGATTTTGAAGGTTAATTGGTAATAAAATCTGAAATGTCCAAGCTGTTACAATCATAACTATTATATCATTTTTAGAACAGAGATCACATAACTAGTGAACTATAACAGACCTCCCAGTTTTTATGAAATATGTCTCAGGAGGTCTGTTAATCTCTTCTGGGCCATCTGTCCTATTCGAATCAGAGAAGATAAAGACTTTTGGGATCAGGGAGAAAGTAGGGCAATGCATTCTGGGACATATCTAACTTAGGTAGAAATATCCAGGAGGGGCTGTTAAATAGGGATCATTGAACAGGGCACACGAATGACGAGAATTCTGGCTAGAAGACTCCTAAAAGTGCAACTCTTTACACAGAATTTTACCACAGCTTGCTGAAGTTAGTAAGAGAAAGAAAAATTACAGTGATTGAAGTTTGGATTCCCCAGACTTTTTCAGAAATTACTTCCCTCGTCTTCATGATACTTGTTTCCTGCCCATTGTGCTTTTTGTCTTATAAGGGAAAAGAAAAATGTCCTTTTTATGTAAGTATGTACTGAAAAATGGCAATATAATTTAATGAGACTGTTGGTCTCAATTGTTGAGCCTCTGGCAGAGAAAGAGATTTTTGTTGTTTTTTTTATTTTTTTTCCCCACTAAAAAGTGTATTCATGGTATAAAAATTTAAACAACCACTAAAGAAAGCAGCAAAATTTAACAAACCACAGAATTATGATTATGAAATTTACAAAAGTTTAGCAGTTATGGGCAGTTTGTATTGCCCTGGTAGTAAAATGCAGCCACCTGTAGAACCAGGTACCAGAAAGGCTCCAGCAAGTTCAGCTACTCACTACTGTTGGTCCTTGGTGCTCTGCTGTATCCATGCTCCCTTAAGGGCTAATCCTCAACTCCTTCTCTCTCCACTACTAGAACGGTTTGCTGTTGGCTTATCAGTCTACCCCTGGGAAGAAGTACACAGAGACTTCTCTTTAATTGGGGCTATGAATTTTGGAACAGCTCGAGATATTTTAATGGCCTCCTAGATATCAGTAGGGAACCATACTTTTTATCAGGTTCAGCTATACAACAATGAACAACCTTTTCAGAGGCTGTCAGTGACAGGGAGTTTAGACTGCTGTATGTGCATTTGCTTCCCTTTGAATGCTCCATCTCTCTGCAAGTAATATTGTCCTAAAAGGGAAAAGGACTTTTTATTATTTCAACCATAAACATCAAAAGTTGGCTCTCATCTTTTCCCCTTTAACATAGTACAAATAACCAACTAGTCAAAGAGCAAGAACTGCCTTAAACAAACTACAAAAGAACCAGAATAGCCAAAGGTGTAAAAAATCTGAGCTTCAGATGTGGCTCCCTGATAATAACATTGTTATGTTAAGCCACTGGGTTGACTAGACTAAAATCACATACCGAACCTTGCTTTTAAGCACATCATTTCAGAGGTTGAATTTCATACTTCAGCTTTCCTAAACTGTGAAACCTCTATGTACAACATAGTTAAAATATTATTTTGAATTTAATTTGTTAAAAGCTCTAATATTTTTAGCTTGTGCCTTGGAATACAGTGCAATGCCACAAACAATATTTGACTATATTTGTTTAAAAATAATTCACACAGGCAACCATCTTTAAAACTACCAGATATACTGATAGCAGAGCTCTCAGTATTCCCAAATATTCCCAAAGCAGTATGCTTCACATCATCTCAATAGTACAAATATACAAGCAAACAAGAAGAAAGACATTTCTCGTGTCTAAAGACATGGTGTTTTATGCAAACCTAGGTATATTTAGTTTTTTGCTCTTGGAGCTGAACACTGTTGAACTAGTAAGTGCAGTGGGAAGATTCTCACTGATGAGAGGCCACTTTGATTACAAGAAAACAAATCCAAACCCTGAAAAGCCCCAGATATTTTTTTAAGTTACTTTGGCTTGTTGAGGTGCCATGTATAAACTAAACCAGTGTAACAGACCCATTGTGTACTCTTATCTCAGGGCAAATGTGAAGTAAAACTTCCCCTAGAAACCCACATGTTGCTCTTTTAAAAATTTTTGTTCCTTTTAAATGGCATGTTTTATTTCTTGTTTGCAATGGGTTAGGTATCCACATTAACTCAGTTAAAGCACCTGTCTAACATGTGATAAGTCCATTTTAGGTCTTATAGGTATATCCTGTGCTGTTATGCATTTAAGAATTATTCACATTCTTGTCTTTTAACTTGTTTTACAGAGGTACACTTTTCATTCCTTACCTTATTCCTACAATATTCATTCTCTTTTGCATTATTTTTTGATTATGACTATAACCTTGCTTTTTCTATGACCTCACCATCTGGAAAGCTGATAAGATTACCACCAGATCAGAGACCAGCCATGACTCTGGTACCAGGAATGTCACTAAAAGGAGGGGGGAAAACAGAAGGGAGGTATTTTATCTAATGCAATAATTCAGTGTCAGATAGGAGCTGAAGGCCCCTCAAGGCAGAGATTTCTCACTGGGGTGAGGATTCCCTCCTACCGCACTACAGCCCTCTATCCTAGATGGAGTCACTACCTCTAACCTACAGGTACCTATATTCTACAGTGTCCAAGGTAATCTCCTGAGATATCAGTCAAGGATCTAGAGCCAACACCTGGTGATTCTGCTTCTGTCTGTCCTTGCTCTAATAAATTTGTTAATTAGCTTATTATTCTAAGGTCAAAAGAGACTGGATGACAATATTGGTGGTTGAGCTTTCAGATCTCCTCCTGAAAACAGACAGTGCATCTTACTTCACCTAAGGCTTATTTAAAGATGATCTGGCAGCAGTTGAGGACTAAAATGACTTTTCCATGGGTGTCAGCCCGTTTTGAATGCATCCACATTCCTCAGGTCACCGGTGGCACTGTCACCAGCAGTTGTCAGTTCTCGTGCTCCTGGACTTCCTGTCACCAGGCAGGAAAGAATGTGTCAGCCTTATTTATGGTAAGGATGACCAGATTCCTAAACACAAGTGTCATGGAATAATACTTTCATAAGTTAAAATTTCATGATCTTAGAAGAAGAAGATCCTTGGCATCTTCTGGAGCAACTGGACAAGAAGGCATTTTGTCAAGGGCTACTGCACTGTGTGCTGTTCAAAGTTGGAGGCTATAATGTCTTGTGGAAGATTGCAGATAGTAGCAGTACCACTCAGCAGGAGGAAAGGAGAATGTATTCCCAAAGACATGAGGTTATCCTAGGGAGTGTGTCCACACAGAAGTAGTGGATGATGGACTTGGTCTTACATAGGCAGCTTCCAGATTATGCCAACCTGCACAGGAACTAAATATTTGGAAGTGATATGCTCTCATGCCCTGCTTTAGTCAGCTCATTATGGAGAAGATGAAATGCCCTTGCCTGGAGGAAAGCTGGCTAACCTCTGAAGGGCTTCACTCCTCCCAGTGTGTGCAGACTGTAACCAGAAACAGAGGGAGACTGATGTCTAAAGGCCAGACTTTCAGTGTGTCTCCAGCCATTACAGAGAATTTACACTGGGTTCAACAAAGGCTCCCAACCCTAATGAGCTTCCTACAGCCATCTGTAATGTGATGCCAGGAATTCTGGTGCTCTGTGTGTGCTGAGATATTCCCATGAGCAAGGACATGTAGGAATATGACATGGTGTGTGAGAAAAATCAGGTATAAAAATTTAGGCCTTAAAACATTCTTACTGATGTTTCTGTATTGCAGTGTTATTGTGGCTAAAAAGCCATTTTTTTAGTGGCATTTATATACATCCTGTTTCCATCGCATTCAGAATAAGGGTACTTTAAGCACTTCAATGCTTTCATGGATTCTGCCTATATTATAAATACTTAACAGCCTTAAAGCTAATGATTATTTTAAATAATATTTTAAGGATTAGGTAGAAAAGAACTTGTTTCTGCCCTCCTCTCTCTCAAAAGTCTGTCCTAGCATGACAAGTAGTTTGTGTTTGTTCCTACGGAAAACAACCTCAATCCTTGCTTAGAGGAATAAAGTAATACAGCTAAAAAAGGTGGTAATTTCCCCAGTGTGTGTGGAAAATGATACACAGAACACATCTATTTTGCATTTGTGTGCAGAAATTAAAACACGGTAGCAAAGACAGCAAAGTACCCATCCTTTCAAAAAGAGATCTGGTGAGCAACATAAAGCTCTGAGTTTCCCCAGCACTTCGGCTTGGCTCTTTTCCTACTCTCCCTTAAAGTGTGACAACTATAAAATTATTTCAGTGGATCTCTGTCTGTCATTAGCCCTTGTGATCCCTCCTCAGAGATGAGGAATGATTAAAATCACCCCAGGAGAGTTAAAGCTGCAGCAAAAGAACTGTGTGATTACTGTGAACTCCAAAGTATTTTAAACTGGATGCATAACAGATAAAATAGCTTGCCCATAAGTGCAGATAAGAGAATACACAGTTGTGCTACAAAAGGGAAGCTAAACTATGTACAGTACAAATTCTTACGAGTTTTATTCCAGGAATAAAAATCAGCCAATGTTTTCAGAGTATTTTAGACATTATTTTCATTCTTTTTTTTAATCTCAGTTTATCTTGCTCTCTTAACACAGTTGCTGGATGCACTGCCTTAAATACCACAAAGTGTCACATGCATACGATTCCCTCTATGTACAATCTTCTTCAACAATGAAAGATCTAATTTCACCATTTCTGCTGTCTGCAGTGAATTTTTTTCACACAGCTCTAGATGGCAGTGCTGATAAACAACTAGTACATTTGGCAGGGATAGATTTTATTTGGTGAACCGCTACAATTGATTTGGAGTCTTAACCTTTCCTCCACTTACCCTGTTTCCCATTCTACCACCTGCAGCCCTATAAACAGAAAAGACTTGCATGATGGAAGCCATCTGTACAGTAACTCATCTCATCAGAGTGCTGAAGAGCTGTTCTGCTCAAGTGTTATCAATGTCTTCCAACTCACTGTGTATTTTTCTTATTGCTAAAAACAATCCCAAGCATTCTCCTTGGCAGATTAGTAAGGAATTCAAGTAGCAGATGTTCAAATCACTTTTTATTTTTTGTGTATTGAATCTCTAAAAGGATACCAAGATCTGTTTCTTGGTCTTTGTGCTAAGTGTAGCAGTTCAATCATCTCTGCTCCATAGACAGAAACTAAGGAAATGACTGTGAATATATTATCTGAAAACCCATGTACGTTTTTAAAAAATTATATTTAGCTTCCCTGGGAAATACCAAGAACAACAGATACTGATTTTTATTCCTACGCCCCCATGAAAAATAAACATCATGTCATAGTCAATACCTGAATACATGTTTACAAGCTACTGCTGCACAAACTTCCTTCAATCAAAACTCTCCCTAATGTACAACAAATAGAAATGTCTATCTGACATTCCTCAGTATAAATGCATCATACAAAGTTGTCCCCTGAAGACATGACTGAAGTTGTCTGATGGGATAAAATCTACTGGATTAGTTGAACTGCAAATCTTTTTGATAGCATACTTATTCTCTTTCTTGCACAGATATAGAATTCTCATTATAATTTATAGAATCATTGAATATGCTGAGTTGGAAGAATCATCACACATCAAGATCATTGAGTCCAACTCCTGGCCCTAGGCAGGACACCCCAAGAGTGACACCATGTGTCTGAGAGCATTGTCCAAACATTTCTTGAACTTAGACAGGCTTGGTGCTCTGACCACTTCCCTGGGGAGCCATCAGCTTCATGCAATCACCTTGAGTCCTGTCACTGGTCACATGAGTGAAGAGATCAGTGCCTGCCCCTCCTCTTCCTCTTGTGAGGATGTTGAAGACCACACCTCCGCTCAGCCTCCTCTTCTCCAGGCTGAACAAATCAGGCAACTTCAGCTGCTTCTCATACCACTTCCTCTCCAGACCCTTCACCATCTTTGTTGCTCTCCTTTGGACACTCTCGAATAGTTTAATGTCGTTTCTATACTGTGGCACCCAAAACTGCCCCCAGCACTCGAGGTGAGGCTGCCCCAGTGCAGAGCAGAGCGGGACAATCCCCACCGTTGCCCGACTGGTGATGCTGTGCCTGATGCCCCCCCAGGACAGGGTTGGCCTTCCTGGCTGCCAGGGCACTGCTGACTCGTGTTCAACTTGCCACTGACCAGGACCCCCAGGTCTCTTTCCACAGTGCTGCTCTCCAGCCTCTCTTGGTCGATACACACAAGCAGTATTGCCCTGTCTCAGGTGCAGAATCTGGCACTTGCCTTTGTTAAACTTCATAGAGTTGGTGACTGCCCATCTCTCTGATTTCTTGAGGTGTCTCTGCCCTCAAGCGGGTCAATAGCTCCTCCCAAATTAGTGTCATCAGCAAACTTAGTATTTCTCCAAGTCCTGTGCCCAAGTTGTTAATGGAGATGCTGAAGAGAGCTGGGCCAAGGACAGAGCCCTGCAGAACCCCACTAGTGACTGGTTGCCAGTCTGATGTCACCCCATTCACCATAACCCTCCGTGCCTGACCTGTGAGCCACTTACTCACCCACACATAATGCTGTTATTCAGCTGTGTGCTGGACATTTTGGCCAGAAGAATACTGTGAGAGGTGGTATCAAGAGCTTTGCTGAAATCCAAAAAGATTACATCAGCTGGCTTTCCTAGATTAACTTAGTGGGCTACTCTATCATGGGAGGAAATCAGGTTCAACAAGCAGGATCCTTTCCCTCATGAGGCCATGATGGTTGTGACTAATGACTGCATTGTCCTAGAGGTGTTTTTTCAGTACCTCCCAGAATAATTTTTCCATTATTTTACCAGGCACGGAAGTGACCAGAACAAGTAAATTTAGGTACACAGGCATTGTGTAGGGTTCTCTTAGTAAATTATATAGTGCCATGGGAGGTTCTAAAGCATTTTAATGGGACCTTCTACACTGGTAAATCTTAGAACACCCTCAAGCATGTTTTTGGCACATGTTGGCTAGAACTTCCCCAGCAATTTCCATAGCTTAGGGGTAAGAACCTTCCAGGAATCATTACCAGTGAGCAATTTGCATTTAGAAAACTTATTTTGGAGGCTGTGAAATTATACTAGCATGCCCACATATTTTTCTGTGCCAGTAACTTCAGTGCTCCAATAAATTCTTGGACAGGTTTAATTTGCTCCTACAGAAATAACCTAAATTTTCAATGCTTTCTTCCTTAAAGAAATACCTCATTGCTTTCAGACTATAAGTTTATGAACAGACATAGGTTCCTCAGTTACAGAATCCAGACAAAAAAAAAAGAATAAAGAAAGCTGTTGGAACCACATGGGTGTGAAGTCTTATGAGGGTTGGCTGAAGGAGCTGAGGTTGTTTATCCCAGAGATAATGAGGCTCAGGGAGGACCTTATCACTGTTCACAACTGTCTAAAAGAAGGTTTGATCCTGGTGACCGTCAGTCTCTTCCCAGCAAAGTGACAGGACAAGAAGTGGCCTCAAGTTGCATCGGGGGAAGTGTAGACTAAATACTAGGGACAATGACATCACTGGAAGGGTGGTCAGGCATTGTAATAGGCTTCCTACGGCAGTAGAGGGAGTGCCATTCCTGGAACTGTTTAAAAAGGTGTCAGTGTGGCTCTTGGACATATGGTTTAATTGTGTTTGTGGTGGTACTCATGTGAAGTGGTACTTGTGGTGGAGTTAACAGTTGGACTTGATGACCTAAAAGGTCTTTCCCAAATTTAATGATTCAATGATTCTGTGTTTTGTACCCATCATTCTAACAAATTCTTGCTGAAAAGTGAGGAATATTTGAGATTTTACTGAGAGGGTTTCATATTTATCACATTGATCAAGATAATATCAATCAAATAAGATTATATTCCTTGAGCATGATACAGAAAAATGTTGGTATTTGGTCAGAGAAGGTTTTTACCTTGGAAATCTTGGATGTGTACCACATGGTGATAAATGAAACATATAATCTATGTGAATTTTGATTTATTGGCATTAAAATTACCACAAAATTAACATTTCACAAAACTATAGAAATAATTTTATTCTTCAATCTTTAAGATCTTTAGGGAAATTTCCCGGTATAACTGAAAACCATTATATTTGTTTTCAGTTGCCCTGTAGGGTTAACCTATAGCCTCAACACAATATCAAGGTATAGAAGGTCATAATTTGGCAAATGCAATTCAAATCCTGCTGGATCCATGTGCTTCAGAGCCTTCTTGGTTGAATGCTACTTAGCTGAGTTTCTGGTCAGGTTTCTTGAAGGGAATTATTCTATAGCCTGTCAGTACTCACATGCAAAGAGGTGTCTGATAACCACCTGTAATGATGGCTACAAAATGACAGAAGTGCAGGTACTACTTTAACTTAATCTACCCAAGAGAAAAGCATAGAGGCATACCTTGACAATACAAGAATAGACCTTATTGCAACATGAAATCTGCTTATTCAGCTCATAAATAGTGCAATGAAACTAGTACATAATACAAGATTGCAAGGCATAGTTATATTAAGGCCTGCTGGAAGTATTATCAGTAGATAAAAGTCATCATGTCTTCTGTTGTGTTCAACTCATAAAAGTGATCTTACATGGGTTTTATCACTCTTGACTAGAAAGCTAATACATTTTTTTATAACTATTCAAAGCTATTTTTGACTAAAGAATAAACATTTCCTATCTGAAGAAAGGAAGGATATTGCTTTCTGTCTTTTAGGATGTTCCTGCAGTCAGTTCCTGCAGTTAGGCAAATTGCGATGGTTTTGAAACTCAAAACACTGTAGAAATCCATCACTTTTGATGAAGATTCTGACAGAAAGTCTTCTGAGAGTCAATAGGGACTGAAAGGAAGATATTTGAGTTTTGGAAATGTCATGCCTAAAATACTGTTTTAATGTAAAATATATATAATAGATATCATACACTTTCTGTAAGATTGCACACTCATGCTCTAAGATTATTCATCTGCTCATAAGATCAGCTTGAAAAAGCTTTGGAAAAGCTTGACTTTCAGTATTAAGGTAAAAAACCCACAGCAGAGTGCTGCAAATATCCACACATGTACAAGAGGATGCCTTGACAAGACTTTAAATTTTTGTTTCAATCACTGTATGAATGAATTTTCCTAGTTAATATTTAGTCTTTGGGGATGGAAACAAATAGCTGTTCTGGTCAACCACAGTTGACCACAGGTCAATCTCAAGCTAGATTTCATTAATACGATGCACAATTCCTCTCAGACACATACAAATCTAAATAAATATACTATGCCCTGTGTTTGCTTGTCTGAAATAGGCATACCAGAAGGCCACATTAAATATCTTGAATGATGACAATCTTATCAATTGTTTTGGCCGTTTTGTTTTACAATTTCTTAATCTTATCAGCTAAAGATTTTCTTAAGTCAAACTAAAATTTTCTGCTTAAGAGAGAATGCTCATTCCTTCTTATTCTGCCCTTGTTGGCTAATGAGAATAATTGGTCCCCATCCTCTTATAACATTCCTTTATGTATTTGTAGGCAGTTATCATGGCTCCCCAGTGGTCATTATGTTTAGGTATTGAACATCTGCTCAAGAGTTTATTGATGCTGCAGATAGTACCATATCTGCTGGGAGTAGTAGCACATTGCACTATGTGGCCATTCTGGGAGCCCTACCTGCAGGAAGGTCACTCGGTAGTAAATCCAAAACACCTACAAAATGCAAAGTCCTTACCATGAACACAAAGAAGGTATATATTTCTTCGTGTATCACTGAATGAGGCTGTTGTAAACCAAGAGGCAAGATTTGTTAAAACCACATATAATTGTGACAATTATTTTTTTTTTTTAATAAGAGGTAAGGATTTTATCTGTATTTGGTCATGATGGTTTTACGGTGCCTCAAAAGATAAGATAAGATAAATAAGATAAAGATCTTATTTATTCCCAGATATTTTGTACTGAATTCCTATGAGGTCTTGACACTTCTATAGTACCTTCCATGCTTGAGAAGAAAATATTGCAAGCCTGACAGGTGTTGACAAGCAAAACATTCATTAATGAAGCATAGTATTAATTATAAAGTTTGTGTCCTCTCTTTGGATCCCTACTTTATCTCAGAGTAACTTTTAAAGTATGAAACACTTGGTTTTAAAGTCAACAGTAGAAAAGAGATGAAGTTTTAGACAAGTTTATAAAGAAATAGAACTCTTCAAGCTAAGAGTACATCCTGATCTAGAGATCATTTATCTTCTATTTATTAAATAATGCCAGCTACAAAATCACATTTAAATCTTCCACTGACAGGAAATAATTAGGTTAACACCAGTAAAAATTATATGTAATAACTCAATCAGTGGGAATTTTTAAGTGGGATAGCAGGGAATGAAACCAAAAGGAAATAGGTCTTTGGGTTTCTTGAAATATAAGTAAAAGACACATTCACACAGATGCAAATAATATCACAGTTATAGAGTTTTGTATCATCTGTTATAGTAATCACTGTATCTACCAGCATGTAATGATGTTTCAGTCACTCTGCACTTCCTTTTTTTAACTCACTTTCCTCAGTCCCTAAAAATATTCTGTGAATGTTATGAGGATTAGACAATTCCAGGAAGGGAGGATGGAAGGGAGGACAGAAGGAAGGGAGGACGGAAGGAAGAGAGGACGGAAGGAAGGAAGGAAGGAAGGAAGGAAGGAAGGAAGGAAGGAAGGAAGTATTTGAATATCTAAATGAGTAGTATCTGCTATTTTTAACCAGGAATATATTTTTAAATTAATTTTCTGTTTTACCTTGCTGTACAACCCCAAAAATGTGTGGCCATGTACTGTGATAAAGATGTGACACCTCAGCTGAATATTGCTGTACCATGTTTATGTACTGCTAGAGCAGTGGGGTGGTGTCTTACTCTCTGTAACAACTGCTGGCAGATTAGAAGCCAAAATGCTGAGAGCCTTCCAATTTGAAGGCATGGGGTGGGCCAACTGGCACAGTATTTATGAAAGGGACATTCAAACTATGCACATTGCTAAGCTGCCACTGTGAACGAGAAAAAGAAAGACAAGCAAAGTGTTATTGAAGCAAAGCCTAGAAAAAGAGCATCAAAGAGATTGGAACAATGAAGGGCTGCTTTCAGAATGGGATCATGAAAGCCTGAAGCCCTGTGGCAAGGCTGGCAGGTGGACACATGCTGCTGCAGATCACAGCAGCAGGACAAGCCATCAGGATATTATAGAGAGTTGGCAAGGCTGTTAGAATCCAGTTGGGGTAGATTAGAAGCCCTGCAGAGAAAGGATTAGCAGCTATGAGCATAGTTTAGACAGCAGGAAGGTGAAATGAAAATCCACAGTCAACCTATATCTACCTTTGTGCTTTTTTCCTCCTTGTTGTCAGTGAAAAAGACTGTCCTGAAATGAAATGTTTTAAAGTTTTGTTTGGATATGTCAGTCTAGAATACAGTTCCTACTCTATTCTATTCCCAGCTCAGGGTACTGAGAGCATTGTGTCTGTAGTGGGTAAGGAGAGAAAAGTCCAGGTATCTATCTTCCACTACCTCTGGTATCTTGTTTTCATTCAAGACAAATCCTGGAGTCATCGAGACCATTTAAGTTTCTCTGGAAATACTATAAACAGAAAACAACAGTCATGTACAAGTGAGCGCTCCGCATATTATTTTTGACTAGTTTCTCATAGATACACTAGAAATCCAGCATGTATGACTAGAGATCTGGGATGTGATAATTCACAATGAATTGCATCAAAGTCCCATGACCATGTTTTGGTGTGGGCTCTCTAAGTTTAAGTCTCCTTGATGACTTAAGGTGCAGGAAATTTCCAGATTTCTGCAGTTTGGCTAACCTTCTGCTGAGGTTTCAGATTTGAGGGCCAGGCAGGTCCTCTGCACTACTACCTCACCAAAGAATCTGACCTCTTTCAGAGTGAAGCTGAAGTTTGCAGGATAATCCTTCTCCCTTCCTTTTTGGTCTTTATTGTCCCTATGTGGAAATGGAGAGAATGACTGGAAGAAAATACCTCTAATGATAAAGCTCTCTTCTGGTGCTTTGAGGCAGAAAGTGGGAATGTGAAAAAACAGGACCTCCCGTCTTGTAAACAGGGATCCTGTTTAAATTCGAAGGCAAACCCCTCACTTCAGTGCATATATCGAATAAAAATAAAGCTGCTATAAATCAGCTGTATTTATTTGTTTAACTAACAGGTCTTACCCAGATGAACCAGCACAGCTAGTTACATGATAGATTGTATCAAGCCAATAACAATAACGTTTACACTGATTTTATATCATGAGGCATATGGACTGGCTTTCGCTTGTGACTCAGTTCATACAGTAGCAGGTCAGCCCTGAAGTAAATGAATAAAAGCCCATGTGTGTTCAGAGAAGTATTCGTTTTACTGCTTGTCCTTTCATTTGCTCTGAATAGTGATTGAGGACTTTGATAACTATATATAAACATTGCTGATAGGGACTTTCAGGTTGGATCTTTTCATTAGAGTTGAGCTGTGTTAGTGAACTCTTGCATGTGGCAAACCTAAAATTACCTAGGCATACTTTCCCACATTTTTCTACTTGCAAGTAAAACATAAGTTATTTTAAAGGGTTCAGGTGAGTTCCTGCAAATATCATTGTCTAGGTATTCTGATATATTTAAACCTTTTTTTGTGACTGAATCTCATCCTTCCATAAAATTACTGATTACCTAGCCTGATGTGAGTGAAGGTGACTGCTGAGAATTATTTTTTGTTTGTTTATAGTTGTCACTCTCAGTGACATATTTCAGCCTCACTAAACCAGAACTTGTCTAAATCTTCCTTCTTGTGTTAGTATGAACAAAATGATCATTTCACTTGGAATCTTAAAGGGAGCTTCAACATGGGTATCTTGAGGTCATTATGCTAATGCCATCATATTAAGATTATTTTCTACATATTTTTGTAACTGTAAAGACTTTTCTTTTACACTTTTCCAATTAAGTAAAACTGGCTAAAGCTCACCGATTTCAGTTTGGATAACTTTTATACCCTCTTTATCCCTAGCAACTCAATTTCCTCAAAATAATGCTGCAAATCTATTTTCCCCTCTCTCTCTTTTCTATGTTCTTTACAATCCCCTTTCTTTCTGCATCATAATCTGTAAAAACCTTTTCAGCTTTGTTTTTAAAATTGTCCTGCCTCTACCTTTCATCTGTTATTTGCCATTGAGAAATTGAAATTTACCTTGAATCCAAAATGCTGTGCCCAGCCTCAGCTGTTACATATCCAAAGCAAACACGATGGCACTTGCTTCCTGGTTTTCAGTCCCATCAGGGAACGGATTCTCGCTAAATTTCTGCTAAACTACATCACTACCATTTTCTACCTTTCTAAGAGTTTTTGCTTGATTGGATACCACCAAGAGACTAAGAAGTGGTAAGCCACTGACAAGAATTGTGGTGACAAGTGTTGTCCTTTTGTTTTGTTGTAACTCGCCTCTGAATCTTCTCTTTTTTGTCTCAGAGTTAAATAATAATTTGTTATTTTAGGACTTTTTTTATTTCAGTACCTTTCACAAGAGGACATGGGAAATTATTAGGGTTCCTAGTTGCTAACTATAGTTCTGATAATTAGAATCAGTAAGTATTTGAAAGAATATTATGGTATCCTGTTTTGTTTATCAAGCTGTACCATCATTTGATGAGATTTTATAGAAATTTAAAAGCTTTATTATATTTCACTTTCTTACACCAAAGAAGAATTAACTACAAATGGGAGGTGTATGATGAACTCAGTTTATATTTAATTAGAAACTGAAGTTAAAAGCCAAGAGCCAGGCAGGAGTAAGCTGCCAGTGAAGGTTGAGGCTGCTATAAACATGATAAGGAAAAAAGTGTGGGGTTTTAAATTGGGATTGCTGGTAGGGTGGCTCTGGGTTTCTGTAGTGACAAACCGTACTTACAGATTCTAGGAGCCCCTGATGAAAAGCTGTTCTCATTCCCTAATGCTTTATGGGAACACTGCAGCCTCTTGGAATATTTTTCAAGCAAAAAGACATCATCATGACAACACTGGAAAAGGAAGGGCAAAAAAATTTCTTTCTGGTAGGGAAATAAAGACATCTTAAGCTCGACTTCAAAAGCTCTCTACAGCAAACAGTAACTGTGGAGATACCGTTTCATCTTTGCCTCTGGGATATTATTAAGCTTTTCTAGTAGCTTTAACTGCAGGAGAAGGGATTACAGAAGTTGCTGCTGTGTAGCTGCCTGACATACAAATATCTGGAAAAGCACAGATCACGTTTTTGTACAAGGGCCACTTATTAGACAGCACTGAAAGCTTAACCTAGAGTGAATAGCACACCACACTGCTAGCTGCACACAAACAAAAAACATGCAAGACCCTCATGATTCATGCTGGCCTTTTAAGTGCTTTGGGTGGATATTCAGGCTCCCAGCTCCCCTTTTGTCATGGCTGTGTGTACAGAGACTGGTGCTAATTGAGGCTGTGCTGTTTTGGTACAGAGAACCATGCCATGCCATTCACCCTGCTTCAGTTCAGGCTGTGTCAGCATTTCCATGACAAATCCTTACTTTCAAGGGTTTACAGCTTAATCGGAGCAAAACCCGCAATTGGCTGAAATGACACACATTGTTCCCGTGTTAAAGGCTTTGTGCACAGGAGCCAGAAACACAGAGAAAGAAATTATTTCAGGTGCTTCCATTTACTTCGAGCTGCTGCTTTGGCCTGGTAATGGCTTTGTATTGCAAAATGGAATGTATAGGGTCAAGGTCCTTATTGCAAGTTGTTACATTTGAAATCGGGAAAAAAAAATCAAAAGAAGCATATGTTTTTTTCAGCACTTTTCAGCAAATCGCTGAGGATTTTGCAAGATTATCCTGGTGAATCAGAGATTGGAAAGTAAGTTGCAAAGTGGCAGGAGTCAGTTTGGAAACAGATGTGCTCAAAACAAGTCCAGTTTCACTTTGTTAGTCCTAAGAGACTGTATTAGACTGAAGAGCCGTGCTTTCTAGGCATCCACAGAAATAAGTCTCTGGCAGTGAGTAACACAGGATGTCCTTAGCACCTGCTACACCCTGTCAAATCTCACAAACGTGCACTGAAAGACAGATTTTGTTTTTTAAAGATTAGCATGAAAAAGGAAAGTCACCTCCTCTAAATACCAATAAGAAACGGTTTGATGTTATAAAGCAGGAAAGCTGTCATGGTCAGAGGACAGCCACTGCAATAAATAGTCCTTAGGGCAGCAGCAGCAAGTGGTTCCCGGCCAAAGGTGATGAAGCGCTGGGTGCTTCAGCATAACCTGTGTAAAATCAGGCAGGTGAATTATTGTTTGTAGGTTTGCATATAAGCTTGGTATTTTTCCATATCCGTAAGTCAAGTGCTCATGGTGTCATTTTTATTCTTAGGGAGCTGATCTCTGCCCCTTGAAATGCTTATCAACAGGACTATTGTTATGAACTTGAGGGAATCAAAGTTTTCTTTCATCCCACATGCGGTCTGTATGTTGAGGGATTATATAGCCATTGAATCTCAGCTATTTAATTCTATGATTGAAGTAAGGACAATATTTGGTCTGCACTTAGATCATCACTTAATCTTGCAGGATTCAGACAATTCACACAATACTTTTCTCACTTTTCATTTTGGGAGTCCTGACACACTGGGAGTCAGTTCATAAGAGATTTGAAAACCTCATGTAAATATAAACATTCAGAGAAAGACTTTAATTATAATTCAAGTAATTTCTATTATTTCAAATAAAGGTATATAACAATGAATGCTGTGAATCCATCTCTTCCAGGTGACTATAAAATCTACTTCATTCAGCAATTTTTTTCCATGTGTGAATACAAAATTATATATTTTAGAATAAATATATTTGATGAAAATATAACAAATATTTAGATTTTGAAAAGGAAATCAGATTAAGTGGGAAAGACTGTCATGTAATTAACTCAAAAAAGCATAAGTAACTTGGAAATTGAATTTCTGGATGAACTAGTGGTTAGAAATGAAACAACTTCTATAAATAGCTATTTGCAAAACAGGTCCAAACTTCCACTTTGAAGAATTTATTATTGGCTTTAGTATGTTCCCTCAAATGCAACTTTAGATAACAGAGCACTTTGATGAGTAATATATATAAAATAGAAACTAATAAACAATCTTAGATGAAATGAAGAACCAGAAAAAATATTCTGCGATTCATTAAGGTGTTTCTTTCATATGACAATGAAATAAATGTAAAATAAAATAAAAGATATAGGGAAAAGAGTATTGCTCTTGCAATATTGCTCTTGCAATACTGTCCTTTCACTTTAACTTGCTCATGCTGTGTAAAATTAAATGACTGACATGATATCATCAGACCAAGCAGAAATTGAAATGTTGACATGCTACGACACTGCTGTTTTTCCACATATTTATCATTGAATTATCTGTTTCTTGTTTGGTAGATACAACAGTGTATATTCCTAGGGTTTAGTACAATCAGAATACTGCAAGCTAAAAAAATCATTGATAGTTGTAAAGGGGAGAAAATCATCAAACAACCCTTAAAATAAACAAACCAAAATATTAGTTTAAACTATTTAAAATCAAGCTAGAGCACTGATGAGACTAAAGGAAGGTATGGCACAAGTGGTGGCACAGTTCTTTGGCATAGCATCCCTTCCCCATTGGCTCTTGAAAGGCAAGACCCTCTCATGTGTGTACCATGTCCATATACGGGTTGTCATAAGAGGAAATTGCATGTTCTACCAACCAAATTCAGGAATCTGAAATTGTGGGGGTTTCTGGGCCAGGACCTGCTTCACATTGTTCTACATTTTAGAGAAACAGCTAAGGTCATGTTGACTATTGATGGTCCAGAGAAATCATAAAACAGAAATCAGGAAATTGTGAAACTTGCTTTAACATCCCAAATTTGCCTTCTCTGTTCTTCTTCCTTCTTCCCTTTTTGTATTCATCCATATGTTTAATACTGTAACTATGGGATCAAATGTTTGTACTTGTTCTTTCCAGGCTGGAATGCCTTCAAAGTAGACAGGTCTTAGTTATTGACTTCATATCAGAGATACCTGAGTTAATCTGAGTACTGTTTTTACACAGGATGTCAATCTAGAAGCTTAATGGTCCCCTCTGATTTTACAATCCATGAATCTGTAAATAATTGCAATAATAACTTGAAGATCTTACAACACTACCAAGAAAAATGGGGTAGTTTGTATACAAAATACTTGCAAAAACAAGGAAAAGTCCTTTAGGCCTATAGCCAAGCTAGCACATTAATTTTAAAATTTATTAAAGTAGAAAATTAATTTTCATGCTTGCACTTTCAAAAAGAAATATGTCCGTATGTAGAAATTGTATGAAAAGGATAATAATTTCCTTTACAACAATGTGTGTTGAAAAGGAAAACTTTCATAAACACTTTAGGCACAAATGTAGTATTTATTTTTCTCCTTTGAAAAACTGAGATACATTTAAAATTACCTGGTGTAAATGATGTAGCATGTTATAATAAAAAATCCAGCATTCTTAAATCAATGTGGTATTAGATTTTGTAATATGGTTAAAATACTGCTTAAATGAATTTAATTCCTGAATTAAATTTAACGTATTTCAGAGAAAATGCAGAATTTATATCAAATTCATATCTTAGGTTGAGCATAAAAGCCAAACACTTGTAATTTTTCTTTTGTATGAATATGATACTTTCCAATTTTCTTTTTCAAACTAGGTGGATCATTAAAATAAAAAATTATATATATTCTAACAGTTAGAATTCCTGCATACATGTATTATTTTTCAAAATCTCATTTTCTATAAATTATATTTTCCTCAGGATTACCTAATCAGTAATAATAAACAAAATCTATAAGAAAACTGACAGTGATATACTGTATTTTTTGTATTAGCCTAAGAATATAAATAGACATACTGAAAAATGTAAATTTCTTGATAATTTGCTGTACAGTGTATATTAAGTAAATTGCCAGTATTTTCTTCAAATAACTTTATATGTAAAATTTTAATCTGATTTTTCTTGTTTTAAAGTAATAGTTTCCTTCCTAATAGAAGTTCTAATTATTTTATCTAGTCAGACATTTCATGTTTTAGAAATGGAATGATACTTGGAATTCCTAAGATACTTTTTTTCTAATCTAATATAATTTGCAGATCCTTGAATTAAAGTTTTGTGTTTATTTTAAAACTTGGAAATCCAATTTCTACAAGTTATGTTGTTAGTACTTCTGTAAAATTAATAAATTAGATGTTTATAATTAAGGAAATTTAGATTGTTTTAATATTATCTTTTAAATTTTAAAGACTAAAAAGACTAAAATAGGTAAATAATCAATAAAGCCAATAATCCATACTTATGGTGCTGAGCTATTTGGTGGAAAATAATTATTGTTCAGAATTTGTAACAGAAAAAATCAATATGGAGACTGACATACTCGTATTTTATGTATGGTTGAAATACATAAAGACAGTGCCTATTTAGTATGGTGCATTTCAGTCTTTGAATTCTGGCCTGCCTATATACTTTTAAAGAATAATCACTTACTTCTTAATACCCTAAGAGGAAAAATCAGAATGACAAAGCCTCTCTGAAAAGATCTGTGACAAGCTAGCTGTCTATAGAAAGGAAAGAGTAGGAATGATGTCAGAAAAACTCCTAGTGCACTGATGAATTGTTCAAAATCAATTTTAATTTTAGGAACAAATACGGGGGGGAAAAAGAAAGCAAAGATTAAATGCAAAGAGAAATCATTCAGTGAAATGATCTATGCAGCAAAAATGTAAAAGGAAACAAATTTTCTGAAATTCACTCTCATAAATTGTAATATATGACCTTCATTTTACTCATGTACCATAATATGAAAATTTTTTTATACCATATATTTAAAATTATGGCTTTGTCTGTCAGTGGTTTACTCAAGTAATGGCAGCTGATATGCCAACAGCCCTGGTCATATTTCTCCAAGCCAGAGGAACAGACACAGGATCTTTTTGGGGCACTAGTGAACACAAGACTGTCAGCAACATTTCCTACACAGCTAGCACAGCTCTGCAGCAATGAATGGCCTTTTAAGTGAGGCAAGTGGTACCATGTTATGATAATCAAAGGCCTTGAACAAGAGTTAGAAGCAGTGGGAAGGAGATGGAGCAAAGCTTTAAGCAGCCTGTAGTGATATGCTCTGCCCCCAGGTATCTTCTGTAGCATCTATTAGAAACTGAAAAGTTGTTCAGCACTGTCAAACTCTCTCAGTGCATCAGTAGTGAGGGTGGAACCTGTGAAGCACTGGAAGCACTTCTGAAACATCTGCTTCAGAAGGAAAATAAGACTGTGGAAGAAGTATAAAATAAGATACGTGAATTAGTGCTAAACATAAATCTCCATTTTTGAAGACAAGAAAGGCTCACAATCCACAGTTATGGAAAAACACTAGAGGCATAACTTTGTATAATGAGAAATAGAAAAAGAGGGGAAGAGGGAGATGAATTTGCCCCCTAGAACTGAGAAAGTGCCTCTGGCAAAAATTCTCTGGAGTGTGTCATATTTCTAAGCTGGTGCACACAGCTCAGAGATCATACCAAAGGAAAAACTGGACAAAGAACTGTCTCAGACTGGGATAGCCCCATGGGCACAATCTGGTCACCAGCACTGCTAAAAGCTTCTTTCTGTCCTGAGGAAGTTAGCTTGCAGGCATGGGACATACAAACAGTGCTTTTCAACAGGGACTCTGAAGCATCTGTGAAAGAATTTAAAGCTGAATATAATCTAGTATTATGATTATGTTTAATTTTTCATAACAGTTTCCATCCTTCAATCCTCTACTCGAGGTGGGTTTGTGTGAACCTGACATCTGTTCCTCAGTCATCCCTGGAAGCAGTGGGTATGTCTAAGTAAAATGATGTGCACAGACCTTCTCTTGGAAGAGCTCTCTTTCAAAAAAAATTTAGGGGACCCAAGGCACTCAGGAGCTGTAGTTGCTCTTGGGAGGAACACCGTAATACTTGGAGCCACAGTCTTAGAAGTCCTGTCTGACAAGCGTCAGTCACTGCAACACCTGCAGGGACAGTAGCATGATTTTGGACAAGGCTTGAAGCCTCTCCTGATTTCCTCTGACAGATCATATCAGCTTTATCAACCAAATGGAGTATTTCAGATGGTAGAGTGAAGCATGCATTTTCCCAAGGATTGTGTCTTCCATTGTACAGCCCTGGTGAGCACAAGCCTCTCTTCGCAGGCTGCAATAGAGAGTCCTGGGTACCTTAGGAGCTGATGGCTTTGTAGCAGTGTTGTTACATGAGAACATCTTTTGTACCACAGAAACGCTGTGAAAAATTGCCTGCAAAGGAGACCTATTGCCTTTTCTTGTGTGGGAGTATCATATAAGGGAGCTCTGACAGTATGGAGACTGAGTGCTGGTTTATCACAGCACCATAATTTTTTAAACTCAAATAATGCAGTGATGCAGGAAAAAAGGGTGAATTAGTAAACAAGGAGCTTTATCACCACAGTAAGTAGTACAGGATCTGTAGTACAGTGCAGTGCTATACATGCCATGTGCTATTCAAAAAAAGTCATTAAAAATAAGGCCTTTTAATGTTATTTTTGCATAAGTGGAATTCATGCACAAGTACATTATAGTTGTTAATAAACAACTGAAGTAGCAATCCTCGTGGTAAATGACAGAGCTTCATTTGGAAAAGGTAGTGAAAAGGATTCTGACAAATCTCCAATGAAGAATCAAAGATTCTTAAGAGTATGAACTCACTTTGACACAAAATATGTACAACTTTGTAAGTGCCAAAATGAGAAAAAATTCATTAAAATTTGCAAGTTTAAAAATGATGTGAAAATGGGGTGTACACATCATTTGAAGAAACAGATCTTTCCTTTACATAAAGTTTGTGTAAGGTTTCATGTTAAACATAAGCATCTTGCTAAATTTTCTATTATTCATATTTCTGAATTACCTTTTTTAAGGGAATTTCATTGGAAATTCTTAAGCAATTGCGATGGACTGCAATTGAGTTCCTGAAGACTGGTATGAAAAGTGCTGAAATTCATTAAAATTGTGAGATTATTAGCTCCATTAAAACTCTCGGTAGCATTTTCACATCTTCATTAAAAATGAGTGCCAAATGAGTTAGCCTGTAAGAAGGGTTATAACTTTCAACAGAGTTATTTATAAAGATGCAGTTCTATTATCTGCAGTAACATTTCAAATGCATTTTGTCTCCAGCTCAGAAATAAGCACCATTTATTTTCCATTTGCCTTTTGTTGTTAGTTGCAAATTTACTTCTATCAAAAGTTACAAATTGTTCATTTCTTCTTCTTTTTTGTTTCTCCCCTTTTCCTTCACTGGTGGCATACATACAGCTGTTCAATCCCTCTGAGTCATTTTGAAACCTGTGAGAGACTGTTGCAAGCAATATCTTCTCTGATCATAACAATTTGATGTAGAGTCATTTCCTGTGCAGATCTAAAGAGGAAAGTAAATTGGAATTTTATTTCAGCTGGAAGAAAGCAGCAGTGCCAAATACCTGAAGTCATTGAAGACCTGATTTCAAAGATGATCTTAGGATTTAGGACCCAGGACATCTGTCTCATTTAGGATGCTACTGGTAATTGGCTACCAGATGTGGTTGCATCCCTTTTGAGCTAGTAGAAAGGTAGCAGAGCATTAGAAAAGGCTAAAGTTGCAGAGTTAGCTTTGAAACGGTAAAAGCAGTGCTAAAGACTGTTTGAAAGAAAATATATGCCCTCAGCTCAGAGATGTTTTAATGTTAACAGTGACATTTTTTTAACCAGTTTTGGAAATAGGCTTATACTTGTCATTAATTCATGTACTATTCTCTATTTAATCCTGAGGTCTAAAGTTTAGCAATTTAAAAATAGTGTCATAAAGGTAATCCCTTTATCTTTAAGTAAATATGTAGTTCAAATATATTAATCTGTTCCTGTTACCCTGTATTTTGATAGTACATAAAACACCCTCCTGCCCCCTAAGTTACTGTATCTTTCTGTGTTAGGCAATATATTGAGTACATTCAGATGTAAAAAACAGAGAAATCTTGTTCTACAGGGCACACTGTAAAAAATGTCAACATAAATGTACAACAAACAGAACACTAAACAGTAAAACTGAAGTATTGTGTTGTGTGTTGGAAGACATTCAGATATTCAGAATGAATGTTGACTGCCTTATGACATTTGGCATGTTTTTAACATCCTCTTAAGCACTGGAAAATACAGATAAAAATGTGCTAAGAGTTTTCTGGTACAGATAAAAAGCCACAGCTCCAGCCCTAATATCAAAATTCAGGAAACCTGACCAACTTTGATTTATCTGCTTAGCAATTTGGGGAAAAATGGAGTAAAAGATGTTGACTAGAGATCACAACCAAGCATGAGTCAACTGTATAAATCATTGGAAAAAAAAAAAAAAAAAAAGAAAAAAAACCCTGACCTTCCAGCTTGGTGGAGATATAGCAGTTATATCTGGAAGCAGTATGGAAAAACTTTTTTTCTACTTGATAATAGGAAGTCACACCAGGAAACAAAATGTGCACCTACTTATGGCTAACAAGTAGGGAAGAAAATTTGACCCAAGAGAAAAATAAACAAAAAAATAAATGGAAGACGTGGAGCAGCTTAGCAAAAGAGAAGGTAAAGGAACTTTTGTAATAGTCTTCAAATACCTCCAATGAAGATGCAGAGAAAGAGTACGCTGCTCCCCATGTCCAATGTGAATAATTTGAGAAAAAGGTTTGAATCATAGAATCATTTAAGTTGGAAAAGACCTTTAAGATCATTGAGTCCAGCTGTTAAGTTGCCAAGTCCAACACTAAATTATGTCCCTAAGTGCTACATCTACAGTCTTTTAAATACATCCAAGGGTTGGTGATTCAACCATTTCCCTGGGCAGCCTGTTCTAATGCCTGACCACCCTTCCTGTGAAGAAATTTTTCTTCTTTTGGGTTGGATCTTGGAAAATACAAGTCCAGTATTAAGGGGAAAATTGATGCATGGTGTGTCTAGCTTTCCATCAATGAAAGTTATTAGGAAGATGGTTAAGCAAACAGCTTCCAGGAATTATGTAATTGTATTTAATTCTGATTTGGGAAGGATCAGATGGCCTCTAGAATATTTTTATGTATGTTTCTTTAAATTTTCTTGAAAAGCAATATTTTCTCAATACTAAGGCATATAAAACTTATATCCAACTATAACTTTTTTGGACAAATGGATATAGGTAGTCAGTGGATAACTTTTGATTATCTGGTAACACTTCAAAAACCTGATTGCCATATTTTGCTGCCTACAAATCTGTAAAATATGGCAGTGTTGGAAAAAGCCTGTAACTTGATGTTTTCCCTTTTCCTGATGTTCTTTTGCACAATCCTTTTAGAACTAGACTTTAGGAACCCTTTAATACCTGGCAACAAGAGAGATAAATTTAACTCCAAAAATTATTTACTATTCTGCATAAATAGATAAACTATCTTAAAAAACCTAATATTAACCACTTTGTGAATAAACATCCTTCAGAGAAAGACTAATAAATGTGGTTCCACATGCTCAGCATCACTACAAACACAGCTTGTTCATTTCTGTCTGTTGTGCCTTTTATTTATTCAAATTTCAGGCTTCAAAATATATTCTATGACTTATGTATTTTTAACTGTTCAGAAGGTGGGGGGAAGAAAGGCAAAATGGGAAAAAAAACAATTCAATTTTTCATCAGTGTTTTTCAATATAAGAAGTGTCAAAGGGTTTTGTAGCAGGATGAAGTTCTATTACTATGGATGGTTTTTCACTATTTTCACTTTTTCATTGTCTGTAAATCACATACAAACATTGCCAGTTTAACAAATTTGTTCATTGGTTGAAAATGTTGAACAAATGCTATATACACTCAAGTCCAAAAGCAGATAATGAGCTGGTATGGATACTGCTTCAAATAATCAATATGTGCAATTTGGAATAGCAGCTGTTTGATAGGCTATGAAAAGCATGTGACATTCATCTACCCATATATGAATTATTCCCTCTTTTACTTTATAGTTTCCAGTCTTCACCATTATCACTTTCAATCTGTTGCAGCTACTGCAAAATCTGCTACTTTGGCAGCCACTCCAGTCAGCAAGATTGTTCAATGTTCAGTGCTCTTAGAAAAAAAAATAAAAGGGATTATGTGCACAAATCAAGAACTGTATCTAAAATAGGAAATAACTGTGAATATACATATGAGTATATAGCAGTGAGTAAGTCCAGGAGAGTCACCTGAATTTAAGCACCAAACTGGAGTTCTTGATTTGCTTCTCCACACATTGACAGTGTTGAATGTCCTTAAACAAGTCACTTCCTCTCTCTGCTGCTTTATCTCTCTGTGATCCTGACTGCGTTTATAAAGTGTTTTTTCTATTTATACTAAATCAAGACTACATGCTATTATGAGTACTATGACTATATAAATAAAAATGACTGACCTTGTCATTCATCTGTACATCTCCACAGTAGAACTACTAGAATCTGTTTTATCAATAGGAGACGTGTAGACAGTGTTGTTCTGTATTTTATGTGAGGATCTTAAGTCCTTACAATTCTTAACATCTGATTAGGCATTCAGAATAAGGGAAAAAAATCTCAGCCTAGTGAATTTCCAAAGGACAGCCCAATAAAATCACAGTTCTTTCTAACAGAATACCATATATTCATATGAAAAAAAGAGAACAAACCAGGACAGTTTGGTTCTTACAAAATATAGAGAAGCTGTGGGTTTTTTTGGAAGTTACAGCAACAAAGAAGGAGATGGAAGCTTTGGGGTTAGCATTATTCAGACATTAAAGAGGTACAAATCAAACATCTAACATATGAAGATTTTGCAGCTTTTTTAAAGCCAAAGTGAACCTTTAAAATAGCATTCAGACTATTTCCCTGTTTCAGACCATGCAGGTATGTGTCAGGCTGAAAATATTTACAGACCTTTGAACTATTCTATTCTACCACATGCCTTTGAAGATTGCAAAAAAAAACATTTTAAGGAAAAGAAAAACATCATGATGCTATCAACAGACACACAAAGAAAGCACAAGAGGTAACAGTCTATATTAAAGGAAATTTTATGGACAGACATTATAGAACTTGGGACATAAAGATACATAAATTTTTCAAATTTTTCCAATTACTTTAAAATATTTTTAAATAACAGTGCTCAATTCTCCGAGAATCATTCTGCTATTTTCATCTATTTGTATTAATCATAGGAGATACAGGTTGAGCCAACTAGGTTTGAGTACTTTCTGGTTCAGGGGACATGGCTGCAATTCCAATTGCTCCACCCCAGGTAATGCTTAACATAATTTCGTGACCTGGTATTCTCCTCTGGTCCTGTCTTTGGCATACTGCAAAATCCTGTTATTCTGTACTTAGGAAATCTGCAAAAAGTATTTTTTCTCTTCTCTCTGATTATTGTAATATAGGACATACTGAATTGACCTGTGACCCAATCTAACCAGTCTAACTCCTGTCATAATGAGTGGCAAGACCTACACAAACTTCAGGTGTTTTCTCTTTACTATCTCATTTACTGGCATGGCTTTTAGCCTGGCTGAGCTGTTCTAAGTTAATACCTCCGATCTGCAATGAATTACACTCCTACATATTACACTCAGTGAAAAGAAAATATTTTACCTTACTGAGTTTTAGACAATAAGTTTCACTTGAAACCTGCACTTTGAAAAGTTCACCGACCTCTACTTAGCTGTCTAAGACGCTTATTAAAGTAATAACCTTTGAAACAACGAAAAGATGATTTTTCCTCTTCTGGTATCTTACCCTGGCAAACACAATATATCAAATATTTTGATCACACACACAGACATACCCCTTTTTCCCCCTAACCAGTATGGTTTTGCTCAGTAAAGTCCAAGTCTGGCTACATTTAATGCTCAGTGGCAATGTGAGCCACTTGTGCCCTGTTCATCGCTTGCCTGACTGATTTGGTAGACTGGTTTTGGTTTGGTTTTATTTCACAGGTTAAATCCTATAGGATTTGTATGTGGAAGACTACTTATTTTTTGGGAAGGTTCATCCAGTTTTGCAAATTTTGACAGGCAATGTTTTTTTATGAAAGATTATTTCTCTTGAATTATTTTTCACCTTTCTATTTTTATGATTTAGGGTTAAAATGGTGACTTTTCTTTGCAGAGGAAAATCTGGAAATGATTCTTGCTCTTTGGAAATTAAGATCTTTTTTCCTATTCATTCATTTCATGCAATAAGGCTCTCCCTGAAGAATTCCTTACGAGGAATCTATGCTTCATTTTGTTTTATCATCTACAAATACACTAACTACTCTATTAATAGGTATTTATAGGGGAAGGGGGAAGAAATCTTTCCTGAAGCGACTTTATAATGAATACTGATAATAAAAAAGATTTCAATTAAAGATTAGGGGAAAAGCAAAAAAACCTCAGTAGATACAATGTGCTCTGCATATTCCTTAGAAAGCATGGTATGAACAAGTACTGATAAGAGATACTCTAAATTCAGTGGTGGTTACAGATCCAGCCTGAGCACAAAATGACAACACAAAGCTGTCTTTGCTGTGCATGTCTCTGGGCTTATGTGATCTGGTATAATTTTAAAAGTTTTTTTCGTATGACCTCTCTCTTTACAATACAACAGGTTTTCCTCAGAAAGTGATAAAGCACTAAATTAAGCTAAGAATAATGAACCATTTTCCAGCTAGTTGCAACTTGGCACACTTATCCATATGTACTTTGGACTTGGACTTTCAGATACTAAGACATCAAGAGTCAAAACTTGAAGCAAATTTAAAATTTTAATTTTAATTTTCTCTTCTTTTTTCTTCCTCTTGGTTCTATGGAACTTTTGGAAGTGACTGTGCATGAGTAGTGCAGACATCTGCTGCACTACTTCGCTCCATGTCTCAGGAAGAATATTACATGACACCAGCACATTCAGTCAGAGAGAGTCGCTTAAATTCTTCGCTTCAGCTGTACAAGCAGAATATAGGGGAGAAATATTTTAAGCTTCATTAAAAATAAGGAAATTTATTGGAAAAACATGACCTTTTTTATAATGAGGATTTTATTTTAAAAGAATGGAAATCGTAGCACCAATTATTTTCTTTGTGAATACTAAAATTTTCAGCAGAATATTGAACATCAGTAGTTGAATTTTTAAAATATATAAATCCACTAAGAGAACCCACATAGCTTTTCTTAATGCTTTTCCCCATAGTGCCTTGGTGAAGGTAGACATTTTTGGCAGCCTTAATGCATTTTATTTGTAGGTGTTAGTAATTAATTAGGCTGTATTCAGAGCAATGTCCTGTTTCATACAGTAATAACTCTTCAACTGTAGGTATTCTGGGTTAAGAGGTACAGGACAAGAATTAGTAAAAGAGTGCAGTTTTGCATTAATATTCTTGCATGTCTTTTGCTTTTAAAAACACTTGAAAACAGAAGTAAATACTCATTGAGAAAAGAATGGAGCAGAATGGGACAAGGAACAGAGGTGAGAAAAGTTTAGATTGAATGCTTAATGCATTTAAATTAATAAACAGTATTATAAAATGGGCATGATAATTCACTCCAGGAAAAAAAAAAAGAGAGAGCCCTTCATTTCAAGGCTGTCCTTTCAAATTTTATCTAGGTCATTGTGCATCAGGAACCAAGTATTAGCTCTGGCACAATGCTAGGAAAGACAATGAAGTCAGCCCACAGACAAATTTTTTTCCTAACTGTTGCTAACAACTACTGATTAGCTCACAACACTACTCAGACTGATTTAGACATTTAAAACTCTCAAAGTGTATGTATATATCCACTGAGTAAAGCTATGTCTTACACCAAATGACATCCTTGTGAGAAGATAGACAGGAATAGAATATTTGTTATTTCTCTCAATAATAGTAATTGTTTCCAGTAGAGTTGTGGTGTGTGGTTCCTGTTAATGCTAATCTTGAGACTGCTTATTTTCTCACTTCCACTTTTCTGCAATTCAGTTTGTATCCTGCATTTGGCTCAGTCACTCAGAAAATTTGTGTTTATACTTCTGATCCCTCATCTACACCACTTTCTTCTCCACTGACCTCCATCTTCCTCTACTGTCTCTTTTTTCTTTCCTCAAACATTCTTCACCCTGATGTCTTACTTTCCACTTATGTTTTCCTCTTGAAACTACAGTTATGTATTAAGTCTCTGTGCTCATTGAGACAAAACAAACTCACCACAAAACCATAGATTTGCCTTGCTTTTGTTTAATTTTCTGATTTTTACTCTTTTCAAAACTCCAGAGTTCTTTTTTTTTTTTTTTTTTTACCATGACAGCTTATTCAAAAAGTGTGCTGGTTGGGTTTTTTCATTTATTTTTTAAACCAACTGTAGGGCAATATGAGAAATTCACTAAACATTTAAATATTGCTCTATTCACTGTTTTCCCAGAAAAAAAAAGTGATTTAAAATGTTCTTACATTTAGATAAAAATATTTTAAAAGATATTGAGCTTAAATTACTCTCTATCTAAATAATATTTTATCAATGGGAAATGGATAGATTAGAGGAATACTTAAGCTCTAAATGTCATTATAAAGGCTTCATAATTCTAGTTTAGAATCTTGCTCAGTGACATTGAATAACCAACTGATTTAAACGTGCAAAGAACAGTGTGCGTCACAGAGTTGGTATGTGAAAAAAAAACAACAGACCAAAAGGAAACCCATCTCAGTAGAAACTTCTGTTCAGCATAAGGACTTCCAGGACTTTCATTTTAATTTAATTAACTTCAGCAACAATTAAGTTTTGCAGGGAAAATATTCTCCTCTTTGCTTACTTCAGTCTTCTGTCATCTATACACTTGATTGTAACCACCAGCAGAAAGAGTGCTTGGGAGAGGCAGTGGCCTCCTTTTGGAGAAATATGAAACAGGTTGGAAAAATACTAATAAAACTTGGGAGGAAAATAGTCTATGATGTCAACACAACCTTCAAATCCATGAACTGCATTTATTAAAAAAATAAATATACGCTTATGTCACGCTCTTGTCATTAACATTTAATGTGCAAAGAGTGGGTGAACATTCTATATTTAATTAAAACACAAAATTATTACTTCCATCTGCACATGCAGACCTGAGAAGTGGCTTAAGGTACGCAAAAAATTTACATCTGGTATTCAAATATAGGTATGTGGGGGGGGCATTTTAACCGTATCAGGTGTCACATCATTCCTCTAGTGCAGAATAAATATGATATGTTATTTATTAATATTTGAAGACATTTTCAATATTTTAAGTTTCTCAGGCACTTGTATAGAGTTTATATCATGTGAGTGAATCACAGCTTCCCAGGGTTAGGAATCTCTTCAGTTATTTACATTTCTTATTTTTATTTTATTTTTTGGTTTCTTTGGAAACACACAGAGAATGTTCTTTCTCTCAGTGTTGCTTTTATGGTAATTCTTTTGTTCTACATTTGGTGCCAAGGAGCACAGACCATGTTAAATCCATACAGCAGCCTGCAATCTCCTTAACCATATGCTATTTTTATAGCAGGTCACCTGTGGAAATGCTTTTTTCAACCAAATCCTCCTTCTCTTGGCTTGTCACTCTGCTGGTTCACACTGGGGCTAATCCTGGTGCTGTCACTCTGCAGCCACCGAAGCCACCATCTGCTCTTTGCCCTACTCCAGCCTTTGATCAAACAGTAAATAAATCCTTCAGGATAGGGAAGGATTTCCTGGGTGCTGGCCATACGGCAACATATTTGGTCATTGCATGGAGCCCTGGGTTACACTGTGATCGCTGGTAAGTAACGTACCTTCCCATTATCTTCACTTGGAGTTATGAGGATTTCTCAATGCAGAAATCAATCATTCTCATCTACCTCAGAAGTGGCAAAGGTACTTGAACATGGCTTCAAAATAAGGTTGGCAAGTGGATATCATGTGCCTCAGAGCAGCAAAGGCTAATCTCCTGCAGGGACAGGGAAAAGACCATACTGGCTGTCCCACAGTCCCACCTGAAATATGTTTGCTGACAAGGAGTTCTGGAGACCCAGAAAGATGTTGACTAAGAATTGTTTTCTTGTCTACACGTGAACAGACCTGAAACCAAAATAATAAGGCTGGGTAGCTGCAAGAGGAAATCCAAAATTCCAAAGGGGATCCTGATTGTTTTGGTAGAGGAAAGGGGTCTGCAAGCACTACATTAGTATAGGCCAGTAAACTTTAGCACATCTTGTTTTTTTTTCTGGGGAGGCAACTTCTGAGCAAAGATGGGACGCAATATATCACTTATGTCTCTGTGTGCATGGGGCTGAAGCACTGAATGGTACAATTCTTGCTAAACCCTGCAAAACTGCATCTGACATTGCTTGAGATAGGACAGAGGCTAACACAGTCGCTGAGTAAGCATAACTAGTGGGCCTTAAAATATCTGTAGACTATAACAGAATTGCTGAACTAACAAGCTGCTGAGCCAGCATAATGAATAGAACATAGCAAAAATAATGCAATAACTTTGTGGTTAAGACAGCTGTAAATGAAAAAAAAGAGGAGCTGTCTCTCAGCCTGTTTCAAAGAACTGGCTTCCCAGTTCCTTGTAGTTGGACTGGAATGGATTCAGCAAAACAGCAGAAGGACAGTCCAGACAGCTGAGAGTGTAAGTGGCCAGTGGGTCACAGCATTAAAAGGAGATAAAAGAAACTCAGAAATTCATCAATGTGAGTTCAGCAGAAGAGAATCAGCATTGCAGATGCCAGGGGCTGAGAAAGGTGAGTATTTTCTCCAAATTAGCTTGAAATATTGGCCAGGGTATGCTTGGGTCTCCCCATGCTTTGAGTGTGACTCCTAAGTGCCAACAGCAGGCACCTTGCAGACCTTTGTGAGATATGAGAACTTAGAGATCTGGGCAGAAGAGTGCCTCATAACCAGAATGTATGCTGCTAATGACTGTATGCTAGGGATTTTATCATAAATATTCACTGCCTTTTATATAATTTCATTAGTTATCTTTTGGGATTGCTACAAAGATAGATAGATAGATAGATAGATAGATAGATGATAGGTATATCCATCCATCCATCCATCCATCCACTGCCATGTAACTTATGATCATCTCTCATCATTCTGTTGCTTTTATTGCCTGTGGTCATTGGCTGGGTTTGGTTGCTGTATTGCTGACTTGTAGTTATATTTGCTGTGCTTTCACTTAGTGGAATTTTTATAAGCTACCAGTCAACATAAGGTATTAAAACCATCACCTTCTGAATATTGTGGATCCCTGTGGTTGTGTTTCTACCTACTAAATAATTTGTATTAGTTTTCTAATATTTACAGTTACATCTGCAGAAAATTTAAAAAAATAGTAGGATACTGATATGTAATCGTTCATATTGCTAACCTGTTAGCCTGGTTTCTTATATGTTTAGTCCAGGGGAACTAGCAAAACTAGATAATTATCATGGTAGCTAGAACGTCTGGGAATGCTTTAAAGGGTAACTTGTTGTAAGCTCTTCCAAATAGGCTGGTTAGATGTCACCAACAGGTTTTGGCTGGAGGGGAGTTTGTTTGAATGGACACAAATTGCAATATATCTGCTGGCTTCAGGAACAAAGCACAAAAGCTATTTCATCTTATAAAACAACTACACACAGCCTGGAGTGTCTTTCCTGCTCATGTCCATTAAACTTTTGAATAGAGTTCTACACCCTGTAGTGGGACTTCCTCTTTTTTATCTGAATAGCTTTGCAAAATGAAACTTTCTGAAAAGTTCCATTGAACTGATGCCATGATTTTTTGCCTTTTCTTTTAAACCCCTTTTATACTTTTTTACAACTTCCGTATTCTTTAGTGCTTTTTGCCTACATTCTTGGACTTGTTTGTTAAGCTGGGAAATTAAACATTTTAGAGGTTTCGTAGTTAGGGATCAGTGTGCCCCAGACCCCAAGGTCCTCTCCAGAACACATTTTGTAAACTAAGATAGAACCATCCAGGGGAAGGTTCCTCGGGGAGAGGGGCTCATTCTAGCCTCTCATTGGGGAATTTGGGATAGATATGCTAATTAGTAAAACCTATAATATTATAGCAGAGCTTTTGGGGGGAGCATTGCAGTGTGTATTGAGGTGCATTAGACGTGGACATAGTGCATCTAAGGAGCCTTAAAATAAATACAAAGGTAAAATCCCTTTTTCCCTTCTAACCAAGTTTGATTCTTGATTTTAAGACCAGGAAAAGGCATCAGAACAAAGCAGGGCTTGTAGCATTTGAATTTATGTATAAACTTTTGTTAAGAAACTAAAAAACTTAGCAGAGCATGATAGATTCTTATAAGGGTATGGATGAACTTATAAAATAAATGAAATTTAAATCCCATTCAACGTGTACCAAGAGCAAAAAAAGAATATTTTGTCTTTTTTGCTTAATAATTAAATTATGTAACAATTTAATATGAGATTTTTTATTGTCCTTTATAAAGAACACATGCTCAATTTTTTCACACTCTTTTACTTTAGAATGTTTTTTCATTTATTTCTCATTCTGTATTTTAATAAAAAGCAGAAAAAAGTATGTAAAATATAACACATTGAGCTCTTCTTTCAAGAAAAAACAGATTGTTTACTCTTGAATTAGTGGAAAAACGCCCTATGTCAGCACATTTGATTTTGAGTTTATATGAATTTGAGTCATTAAGCTTAAGTCTAGACTCAAAATTACTCTTTTTTCCTGTCATCTGGTTTTAATTGGATCATAATTTTATGTCTTCACAGAATGACTCTCATATGTTACTAGTATTTTAGCAAAAATATGTATATATAGAGAGAGAAAAATGCATGATTTTCCTCTCTCACTTCCTATATCCTTTTCTCAAAGACTTAAAGAACTATTTAGCACTTTAAGGACTATTCCTCTCCTCTTCTGTTTCTTGGACTAATTTCCAAAATGAGGGGAGGAAGTTCTCCTTATCTCTTTTCAAAGTTAGTTGTTGCCTTGTGGGATAAGTCACCCAAATGGGAAGCAGGAAAAAAATTCTGCAAGGTAATGCCCCCAGGCTTCTGTGGATGCTCACTTCAACCAACAAAGGTTTGGAAAAGAATTGGGGGTCAAATATGTTAGTCTTTGAAAATCAGTGCCTAAATTGAAATATACCATAACGAAAATACAGAGAGCTGCAGCATTTCCCCCTCTCAAGAAGCAGCATTCCAGGTCAGCAGCCATGTTGACAGCAGCTGTTCCTGCCGTGCCTGAGCCCTCCTCGCTCTCCTTAAGGAGGGCACTGTTCATGTCCATGCTTATTCTGTGCTCAGATATCTGTATTCATCTAGGCAGCTATTCCTCCTTTCTTCATCTCCATCACAACAACACTCAACGTACAGCCAAGACACGCTGATTTTATGGTGCCTGCGATAACGGGGAATATATAAACAGGGAAAAATACAGTACTGCTACTGAAAGCATTAGTAATTCCTAGAAGAGAAATAGGCATACATCATGATCTGTCTAGATAAATGCAAAAACTTTATAGCCATAGCTAAATTATAAAAAATAATAATAAAGAATAAATAAGACTGTAAGATATATTTTTCATCACCTGTTCTTTTCTCTCTGAAATGAAGAGGTAAGATCAGGACACATTTTCAACATGAAATCTGCAAGCATAAGCACTTGGTACTTCATTACTACTTAATGAAAACTAAGATTCCAAGTAATAACAACAAAAAAGGGCTGAGGGTTAAAAAAAAAAAGAAATTAATAAAAACAGACATCATGGAAAGTATACTGTCAAGATGTTGCTCTTTGTTCAGTCAAAATTAAGGTGGACTTTTCACAGTACTCACACAAATAAAACATAATCTGTGTTCCAAGAGAGTAAATATTGTCCTTCTTAATTTTTCATCAAAAATGAATTACCTAAATAGATAGGGAAACACACTCTGTTAAAATATGGCTGCAAAATTTACTCTGTATCTGTTCTTTTATTCCTTTCCATTTATTTAACGGCTTATTCTGAAACTACCCTTGCTTTCCATTGTCTTTCTACAGGCTCAGTGAAAACCCGAGTCACTACCAACTGCTGCTGCACCTGATGTTTTATTTTTACAGCACTCTCCAAAAACCTTGAGACATGAGCTTGTTCATAAGGCTAGCTTTTGCTACTAACCTAATGCAAAATAGCCCGTGGTGCCGTTTAGTCGACATAAGATTGATCCTTTAACCACTGCACATGGTTAAAATTTGCAATGATGTTAACTGGGGTGCGATGTATATATTAACAGGAGGCTGGAGGTCTCACTGGATTCCTTTCTGCTATATTCAAAATCACCATAGGTGTTATTTATACCACTTCTGTTCTTAGTGCATTTGCCAAGAAAGAAAAGTCAGCCCAACGCAGTTGTCATCTAAAAATAAACACCAATGAGATCTTCTTCCTGTGGGCTGTAAGGTCATTCTGTAACTCAGCATGGTTCATTGATCTCTTCTACCCCCTGTGCCTTTCCAGATTTATTGGAAATCTGTTCAAAGGAGAATATATCTTACGGCTTGCTACTCTAGGAACTGCTGCTAAATGCTGAGTAAAAGATTCTTTTCTATTCTCTTTATTCTTTGTCCTTAGAGACAGAACCGAGAAAAATCTTCCCAAGTCTCTCAGACATCAGCTGAAAACAGATGAGCTGGGAATACAGGTTGAATACCTTCTGCTGCTCTTCCTTTGGACAAGTTCACTAAGTTCAGGAAACACCTTGGGACCAATTCATGTCAGTGTGCGTCTGTATTCCTTCTGTCATTAGCGTGAAGAGCCTCAAAGTAATTTAAGTCAATGATCTGATTATTAATAAAGAGCAGCACAGGGTACAGGTCAGATATGTGTGCTTTGTATTTCCCTTCCTTTTAATATTTCACAGTATTAAACAGTATTGTGAAGAGAGAAATTTCCTTGCTACTAGTAGAAGATATAACTATTTACTTCCCATCAACCTAATCACATCATGGCATAGGGCAGTTCAAGCATTCATGTAAACATACATAACTCATTAGAAAAAAAAAGGAGTTTCATCCACATTCACTCAGGTTATGTCCCCTCTTCACTGTAAATCCTGAAATAAATGGGAAAATGTGAACACATGTGCTGGGTGTTTTACTAGGAGCTCAGCAGCTGGAATATAATCACTGAGGTTTGATTAATTTGTTATTCTTTTCCTTTTTTCTTTCTTTAAAATAAAGGTTTTCAGCAAGACTAATGTATATGCACTCAAGCCAGCAGGATGTGCTGAATTAATAAAGCAGTTTGTGAGCAGTAGGATCCTGGGGTCTGTGGAGCTCCAGTGAAACAAAGGGCTCACCTTTGGGGTACTCCTAGAAAATAGTGTGCAAAAAGGGAGAGAGGCTTAGTGCATCAAGAAAAAGAAAGATGAAGCACTTTGATTCCTGCTACAGAGACACATCTGACAAAACAAATTTGTGTCAGGCTTTTTGCAAAGTGTTATCTTCTGCTTTCCCCTACTGCTGGGCCAGGCAGCTGCATGCCCCTTCCCCATCTGTGCCTCGTTCGTCTCTTCCCTCTCTTCTGCATTCTTCATCTTGAACATTCACCAGTTTTTAGCCTGATGTTTTTGCTGCCAAGCATATAATGATAGAATAGAAAGGCTATGCTCTAAGTTCTATTAATTTAATACTCTTACTCACCCAGTAAATTGAGAGGATACTCTCTTTAAACCATTATCTGATGTGTATAATATTAACAGTATTTTTTTTCTCTTCCTCATCTTTCTTCTTCATCCCAAAGGTGAATTGGTATTGAAGAGGCAAAAGAGTTCAGAAAATGAATATTTCTCTTTGACTAGACATTCAAACACCTCTGTATTTATCAACCCCTCTCATTCTCTGCACATCTCTGCCTTCATGACTCCTTTAGCCTCCACCTTACAGATTCTTTTCTTCTCTCCCCTCAAACAAACATGCAGCACATACTGTGAACCTTAACTAAATGAACACAGTGGTATTTGCAAAGTGGTTTTAAGTCCAGGGGTGAAAGCTGTTGCTTCAGCCCAACAGAATGGCATGCAAGAAACTCAGCTGTCATATTTGAACACTGCTACTAGGAAGATGTTCTCTGTGAATTTATCTTAAAAAGTTTTAAGGTCTTTATCACTGCTACATAAGAAAATGAGCAGTAGTAATAGCTGCAATATCAATAACAAAAGTGTACAAAAGACAGAGAGTGATTCACCACAAAGCCCAACCTGACCACAGCCATGACACCCAACCACTCCCTACGCTTGAAACCAGCGTTACCCAAACCCTGCCTCCAGCTCAGAAGTGGCAGCACCCCACTGCTCCCTTGGCCACTCTTACTTGACTGGAAGGTAGCAGCTGGTAGCAGGGGGATCCCAACAGCTGCCTGTCCTGGAAGCTGAAGTGAGCCTGACTGGGAAAGAACGGCAAAATCACCCTATTGTGACAGTCCTGGAGGCCCCATGCATCGCTGGTGTAAACTACCTCAGGAAGGGATATTTCAAGGACACAAAAGGACATTTTTATGGTAGCTGCTGTGGAGACAGAGGAAGTTAAATAGCTAAATAAAATACCTTGCCTGTTCTCTCAGAGGACCCTTCTGTTGTGGGACTTTTGAGGGAAGTACAACAGATACCCATCACTACTCGGGTACGTTGTCAACAATACTACATCAACTGCATCCCCATAACACCCACCCATGAGAGGATTCATGAACTGGAGAGCCAGGGAGTGGTCAGGAATACTCATTCACCTTTTACTAGTCCTATATGTCCAGGGCATAAGTCCAATAGAGAATGGAGACTGACACTGGTCTGTTGTGGCCTGAAAAATATCACACCATCACTGAGTGCTGCTGTGCCAGACGTGCTTCAGAATGGAGTCCAAGATAGCTAAGTGCCATTGTTAATGCATTTTTCTCCATTCCTTCAGCAGCAGAATGCAGGCCATTGCTCATGTTCACCTAGAGGGGCATCCAGTACACCTGGAACCCCCTGCCCCAGGGGTGGAACCTGTTGAGATCCAGTTATTAAGGTTCTTAGAAATGCATCTGCCCAAATTAAGGTGCAAATGAAACCATACACCTGTGACAATAGTGAGGGTTTTATTTGATGAGAGAGAGAGAGAGAGAAAAGAAAGGAAAGAAGTAGAAAATAGGTAGAGGGGACAGAAAGAGTGACAGGGACGGAATAAGGAAAATATCAACACTCTGTGGATCCCAGTGATGTTCTGTTGATCCTCTCCAGCTGCTCTTCTTGGCGGTGAAGGTCCCCCCAAAAAGCACAGAATCCGATGGGTTTATATACCCTCAAGCCATGTGGCAATGTCCAGGCATGTCCCCCTGGGGGAGGGGGGCAGTCTCTCACAGCAGACTCTGGATCTGTTGCATCACGTGCAGCCCTCTGGGGCCATGCCTCTCACGTGAAAGTCCCGTGGATGTGCCCTGTGGGGTTGGGGGTTCCACAGCTGGGCCAGCTTGTGTAATGGAGGATGGGTGTTTATTGACTCTCACCAGAGGTTACGCCATGTACCCGAAACCTCCTCCCTCCCCCTACCGCCTCGACGGGGGGGGGGGGGGNGTAAACCTGGCTTCTGTGAGCTGTGCTCTCCCCCCACCCCAAACTCAGGCAGGGATGATTGAACAATGGGTGGCCCTTTATAAAATCAGCAGTTTGACTTTCAGTTCAAAGTCCCACTCTTCAGGGAGGCTTCTTTGGTTGTAGCTTCTTTATAATGAGCAACACTTCATATCAGTGTTTGAGGCATGAACTGTCTTCAGTCTCTGACAGAACCACAGCCCCACTGTTTGCCACAGACTGATCCAGATTGCACTGGAAAAGGGAGAGGCTCCATAAAACTTGCAATATATTGATGATGTCATCATGTGTGGCAACACAGCTGAGGAAGTTTTTCAGAAAAGGGAAAAGATAATCCAAATCCTCCTGTAAGCCAGTTTTGCATAAACCAAAGTAAGGCCAAGGGACCTGCCCAGGAAATTCAGTTTTTAGGAGAAAAATGGCAAGATGGACATCATCAGATTCCAATGGACGTGGTCAAAAAAACAGCAGCTATGTCCCCACTAGCAGCTATGTCCCCCAGCTAGCAAAAGAAAACACAGGCTTTTGTAGGTGCTATAGCTTTTTGGGGGATGCATATTCCAGATTACAGTCAGATTGCAAACTGTCTCTATCAAATGACATGGAAGAAGAATGATTTCAAATGGGAGATCCTGTACAACAACAAGCTTTTGGAAAAATTAAACAGGAGGTTGCTCATTCAGTAGCCTTTAGACTAGTCAAGACAGGGTAAGATGTGAAAAATGTGTTCTACACTGCAGCCAGTGGCTAATGGTCCTTCCTGGAGTCTCTGGCAAAAAGGTCAAAAGGACACTCAAGGAAGACCCCTGGGGTCATCTGAGTTGAGGTTTTAAGGATGGCACAGCTGACTTACAGTGCTCAAACTCCACCTAACCCTCACCTGAATGATGTGGTTTAGAAATGGTACCCCCCCCAGTTCAGTGCCCCCACCAGGAATTTCTAAACCACACACCACTCTCTCTTGCTTCCCCACTTTCCTCTCCCCCTCCCTGCTGTGGTAGGATGGAGAGGGGAATTGGAGGCACAAAGGGCAAGGATCACAGGTTGAGATAAGAACAACTTACTGGAAAGAGCAAAGAAATAAGAAAACAGAGACAATACAAATGACAGAGGGTTCAAGAAAATAAACAATTCACACCAAAAAAACATCCCAATAACAGAGACTACCAGACAGTTCCCTCCACCATATTTACCTCCCTCATATTTACTCAACCAGACTGGAACCTGTTCTTCCAAGAAGAGAGTTCCCTTTATCCACCCCTGGCAAAGACATGAGGTGTCCTAGGCATGCCCCCTCCTGCCTACTGCAAAAAATTAACCTTGTCCTGGCTGGAACCAGGGCACTGAGGAACTACAACCACTTCCGAAGTTATTAATCAATTCACAAATTTAGGAAGAAAATAATTCAGAAGTATTGCCCCAAAGGTATGTTACTTTGTTTGTCCTTACATATACAAATAAAAATTAGACCCACATTTCTCAGGATTATATTCTTCCATTTAAAAATCATGTGTGAAAGAAAAAGGCCACCGACAAAACATGCTGGGGATCTGTAAAAATTTCGCAGTTAATGCTTTTATCCAGACATGACTGAACTTCATGCCCTCCCCAAGCTCTTCCCATCTGCTCAGCAAAACATAGGCTAAGAAAACATGTCACTGCTGTAAATTGATCTTGAACTTTCCTGCCTTACATTCACGTCTCCTAAAAAACCCTTAAAGCTGTAACTAGAGCAGTGATGTACTCAGGTAAGAAACAACATTGAGTTAGGCAGCCAAAATACGGCCATTTTCTCCTTAGTGTAAAACTGGCGTATTTTCACTGAAGATAAAGGTGTAAGTCCTAATTTATCTGGCCAAGAGCACTTCTAATTTATGGCCTTAATAGATTGGCTCAGGTTCTCTTTGGGCTTAAGTAAATAAGTAACCTATAATATCCTCCAAACCAATGCAACTGGGGCAGCTTTAAGTGCTACACTTCGCTTCTGAGTAGAGAAAATACAAGTTTATTGTGCATGAGGGATCTTTTACTTTATCAAGATTGCTGAAAATATAAAGGGAACTAAATATACCCACACAAAAATTACCTCCAGAAGCGCATTTAAATAAGACTTACAGAAGACAGTTAGAGGGGAAGAGCAAGAACAGAAAGTGTCTGCTCTGATTTATTGTAAATCTCTCCCTGGGTGATTTTGGTGACTCAAGATCTGAGAAGCTTAGGAAAATATATATGACAGAGTCAGACACTGTTAACTCTATGAATACAAACAATAAATATTGTATCCCTCACTATGAAAGAAAATTATAGTATCTTGTGCTCTGAAAGAATAACATCACCATAAGAATATTATATTTCATAAACACTTGCAATTAAGAATCAAAAGGAGAAAGAAAATGCCCCAAGTCCCTTTTTTTAATAGACTTTATATTTATGAACAACAAAATTAAAAGCCATGCCTCAGTTCAAATAGTACTGTAAATATTATATATTTATCTGGAAAATGACTGAAATATTTTAACACAGCAAAAATTTCCACAGTACAATTTGTTACTCTAAAAAAAACAGTAAGCCTTTACCTGCTGTAATTGCCTCTGTGCAATTGAATATCTCTATCCATATTTTTTTAAAAAAAGCAAAGAAACAGTCCTATTTCTCTATTCTGTCCTCACTTCATATTTAAACCAGTCCATCTCTAGACCCAAATCTAGATCTTAAAGCCCATTTATGTGATAAATATAAACATTGGACAAAATTTTGCCAAAGCTTAACTGTGATTAAATCTGCCTGATCGAAATACCTTCGATAAATTTCGACCAAATCATTCTAATAAACATTCTGGTTTTTAGAATTCATTTGGTTTATTTTCTTTGGGTCTTTCTTTACTTATTTTGGGTAAGCTGAAGCTTTCAGAAAAAATCAAAAAGTCCTTTTCCATAAATAAGCTTAGTGTCTTTTAAATACCACAAAGACAACACTTAGATTAAAAAATAATTTAAAATGTGTGGTAGTGTTCTTCACCTAATATCTAGTATTCAGAAGACCTTTGTTTTGCTATCCTTCCTTGCCTTGGTGCTGGTCATCTAGTGATGATGTTGGGAACACTACATTGTGCTATCTGCTCAGTAGTAAATTAAAACTTTCCAGGATCATTTTCTGCCAAGGAAGCCAGCTGGAATAAACCCTAACTTTACTATTTGATTCTTTTAACTGTCAAAACATGCAAAATCTCCTGACTAATGGATCAAAGCCTGCGCTGACTCCTGAGCTGTGAGTGAGATAGGTTTGAAACCTGTCCTCTGTCACAGAAGATTGAGTTTTGCTATTATGTTGGGAGCCCTATTTAGTTTATCTCTATAGGTGTATCTCTTACCTCTTTCTTCTACAGTTTCCCCATCTGCAAGGAGAGGAATATGATGCCTGCTTCTCCTAACCCACACTTTGCAATCTCTTAAGGAAAGCATTAGCTATGTCCCTTAATAAAGAAAATGAACTGTTAGAAGATACAATGCAGACTTACTCCACTTGTAATCACTGTAAATCTCCCAATCTGGCATCCACAGAAACCCCTTTATGTCATTACTTACTCTAAAATGAAAATATGCTGAGGGAACAGTAGCATTGACTTTCTGTTATGTGTACTAAATGTGTACCAAAGATTTTTTTAGAGATATGAAAAATATAAGGTCAGAGTACTAGAATTTTTCTCATAGTTTTAGCTATTATTTTTATTATTAAAATTGAAATTACTAGATATTTATTGTTACCTAATATACTGAATATAGAAGCTTCAATTCAGCAATATGTTCTTGCCACTGGCTTGTAAGGTGTCCTGTTTAAGTTAGGAAAGCTTAACAGGAGTTATAGAAGGCAACCATTTTGTAATCAGTGTCCTGGTGATGCAGGGCTGTACATTTCTTTTAAAGCTTCCATGTGCAATCTCTATTGTCTATAAAAGACAGCTACTAGCACTGTGTCTTGTTATTTGGTTTGCCCTCTAATGAGTGGCATTTCAGTGCATGTTTGTGTTCTGTCTGTGAATTGGAAAACAGATTTTTCACAGAGAAATGGAAAATGTTACTATGCAAAATAATGTCTAATGAGGCATTTTTGCACAAATTTTAGGAGTCAAAGTTGAGAATTAATGAGCGCCTTGAGTTGAGCGAATAATAGGAGATTATGTGGCAGTTGAGAGCTGCTTTGGTTCACTATCTGTTCATTTCCTGATGTTCAAATAATTTCCTTTAATAAAGAAAGTATATATTTTTTTTTTATTTCTATCATTCCTTTCCACCCAGAATCTTTGGTTTGTAATTAAAAAACCAACCAAACAAAAAAACCCAGTATCTGTTTATTTTCTCTGAGTGTTTATAGTGCAAGGTCCTGATCTTACATGTGTGAATAATTTTAAGTGGATAAGCAGAATTAAAATGTTTGCAGAAGTATTTATAGGAATAAGGCTTAAATCCAGTTGGTACTCACTGCTTGTGCTCTTTTTTGACACAAGACTTGCCTTTGTTGCTTCAGATTTCTTAGTTATTGAGAAACCTTTCTCAAGTTTGGGCATGTCTTTAGTGTTGGTAGATAGACAGTGAAAGTTTAGATGCTTAGAAAAGACAAGAGACCTGACATGTGCCATCAAGGACATTTTCTACCTTTATTAGTAGAGAAGGCAGGTAAAAGTCTTAGGTAAAACAGCTTTCCCTTCCATACCTACACAGACACAGTGAAGAACAGGACCTAATGGTTAGGTGCCAAGGAACAAAACTCCATAGGAAAAAGTTTCATAAGGTAAGTATTTAAGATAGAGGTTTTAGTCTCCTAATCTAGAAATACTATGAAAACCGACATCTTAGAGAGTCTTGAGTCTGAGATGTATACAGGGGAACAAGAAAGGCATTGTCAACCACTGTATACCTTCATTTAAGTCAACAGCTCATTGCTCTTACCCTTTCCTGGTGGCCCAGTCTGCCAAGACAGGGGAAATGCAATAGTCCTGAGACAGGGCACACTGGTGGTGTAGTCCCTAAGATCAGCTCTGTTAGCTACCTTGTCTACTTCTTTAAGAATGGCAGAAGGGCAGAGGGAAGACCATGGAGTATAATGTGGGAAAAGGGAGAGAGTGATAACAAATTGCCTGCCTTCAAAGATGATAGATGCCCATTGAGGCTTTTGTCTGTCTTTTAATTCCCTAGGTACTAGATGCATGTGGTGATGTGCCAATCTTGAGTATCTCTGGACCTTTCTTACCATGCAAGCAGCTGGAAGGCAGACACTGTGAGCTTACTGGGTAAGATGCTTCTCTCACCTCCCCCCGCAAGCTCCATCAGCACTCTTTCTGATGGATGAAGCCTCGTGTGTGTATATTCAGGGATGCCTGCAGAGTTTCCCCCTCCCCAGGAAAGCCAGGGTTAGTCTGAGGAGTCTGGATCAGGGGCTGTTTTTCAGATATTCCCACAGAAGAAAGTGAACATATGACTAATAACAAATGGCCTTGTTAATAGCATAGTTCTGGCAAGGATGTCTGTGAAAAATAAGGTTCCAAAAATTAAGTTGCCCTGATCTGTGCCAGGAAAGAAGAATTCAGGGTGAAACAACATATTTTCAAGTTGAGACACTGCCAGGTTATTTCTGACACTACTATCTTCAGTCAGCTTCTTCAAAGACATCCGGAGGCCACATGTGGCTCCAAAGAAGCCTGCCCAAAGACAAAAGACTGACAATCTCACCTATTTTTCCTGATATTTGAATTTCTGTCTTGCTTAAATTGGAAACAGACCTGAACACCAGGTAAGGTATGGGCAGGGCTAATTAGAGTCTGAAGAGCAGCATCAGCATCCTGCAACAAGCTGGATGATTCTTCACTGGGTCTGGCTGGGATGGAGCTAACTTCTATTATAGCAGCCTGTATGGTGCTGTGTTTTAGATTTGTGACTAAGACAGTGCTGATAATACATTGGTGCTGCTGAGCACTATATGCACAGCATCAAGGCTTTAACTCATTCTGCCCTCTACAGAGGGTAGGTTGGGTCTGGGCAAGAATCTGGGAGGATTCAGCTACAGCTGGCCTGAACTGGATGAAGTTGTACTTTATACCATGTAGTGTCATGCTTGTCAATAAAACAGTGCTTGCAGGCTGGCTGAATATTGGTCTGCCCATGGGGGTGGTGAGTGATTGCCTCTGCATCTCTTGTATTGGTATTTTTTCCCCTCTTTCCTCAATTTATTAAAATTTCCCACAACCCCACAACTTTTCTCTCTTGCTCTTATTTTCTTCCTATCTTTCTAGGGAAAAGGAGATGGATTGAGATAGTGGCTGTGTTGGTGCTTAGATTACGGTCAGGATTAAACCACCACAGGTCCCACGACATTTGCTTACAGTCAGTGTTTCTGGCCTTGAGTGGCATATATTTGTTCTGATTGCACTGTGCCATACCTCCAGTCTTGTATGACATGCCAAAGTTCTGACTCAGAGATGGGAAAAAAGAAAGAAAAATTAATCCTCCAGGATCACTGGGAGAATGTGGCTAGGCACAGACTCAAGAATATTTTGTCAGATAAACATCTATTTGGCTTTTCTCCATCTCAGTGTTTGTATGTCCTTACACACTGACTGTGAGTACCATTTCTGAGCTCTGAAGGTCAGTGAGGGATCTGTACTCTTATGGGATATCTGCTTGTAAGGGAAAGGACGACTGCTTTGTACTACTGCAGCACTTAACATCCATTTCACTGGAGTAATTTGGATCAGTGGCCTTTCTCAGACACTGCATGCAGTTTTTGCTCTCTGGTTCATTCCACTTGTTTGTACTCTTCCCCCATCTCTCTGTGCTGCTCAGCACAGCACCTGCTAGGCTACTAAAAGCCTGGACTCAGCAGCTGTCAGTTTACACTGTCAGGTTTTCCTTTTACTCCTTCCGACTGGTGTTGTGGAAGCAAATACTGCAGCCTCACTCCCCTTGCTTGCCAGGCAGCTGTAGCCCTTCTTAAATTCCAAAGGATGAATCCATTACTAATATTTATCAGTCCTCAGCTATCTGATCTTCCTGTTACATATACTAATAGAATATGGCTCAGAGATGGTAAAACTGTTGGTTTAGCTTCAAGAAAGTGTGATTCTGCATCACACTAGCACAGCTGGACACTGCTTAAGCCCTATGACACCCATCAGAGAGCAGGATTGAGCTTTTTTTTTTTAATGTGTTAACCTCCAATAAACTCTTTCCACAGAAATTCCTTTATATAATACTACAAAAAAAATCCACACGACTACCACAGCATTTTATAACTTTGGTTTTACTGTACCTCACTGGAGCTGCTGACTGGCAGCAGCCCAATGGCACAGAACTGAACCAGAAAAAAAATAGCTTTCATTGCGGCTTTTCACCTGGCTATGAAGGGTAGTACTGCCAATGGATGGTCAAGGATGGGTCCAAAGAGGTGGAGGTGAGAGAGATAATTACCTATAATTTACTCCCTCTCCAAGCCAGCAGATTTCTATGGCATATGTGGCTACAGTTCTGAGCTGAAATCAGAAACACTTTTGATGCAGAAGACAAGAACATAGTTAAATGTACGTCGAAATGCAGTGAAGTACCATTATTTTAAAGATATGAATTATTGTTGTAAACGGAAAAGTGGGCAGAGTGATGTTTTTTTTCCTTATTTCTTTTTTAGTCCTGAACAATTTACTCTCTCCTTTTAAGGAAATTCTTTGTCACTCCAAATGTTAAATCAATGTCACAGGTGCATGGTTCTTTTTTTCCCTGTAAGAGTGAATATTGCTTTACAAGCAGATGCTATATTTTAATAAAAAAGGTATTTTGCACTGAATTTTAATATAATAAAAATGGACATACTGTTGCATGCTTTCAACTGTAATAAAATAGATTCATTATAGTACAAGAAGGATTTTGAGTTTGAAAATGTGTTTTCTTCAGAATATTTAATAGAAAAGAACATATCATTTCTCTATATAAATTGATAGAAAAGGGATGCAATCACCATGAGAATGCGCATCCATTAACAGGACTAGAAAAGGAAAGATTGTGATGAATATGTTTGTGATTTTCACATCTCATAGATAAATTCTATCAACCAGAAATGAAAGCCATTTTTCCCCTTAAAAAAATGAATACAAGTTTATGTGACCTGTATGGTAGGTCCTTGCATTCAAGGACTTCTCTGCCTAGCAATACCACATAAAGTAATTGGAGTAATAAACACTCTGCTTGCTTACAACTAAATCTGATACAAACAAACACTAGAGAGTAAGATGTGGCAAAAGTAAATTAACTAGGATAGGTACTGAATAAAGGGATTGGGGGTCCATCCCAAAACCACAGATGGAGTTTAAGGAAAGCTGAGTTCTGTTCCTGATTTGTCTGCGGAGGGTCTGTGTATTCTTAGTCAGATCATAAGGAGGCATTTCTAAGTGAATATGTGCATTTATTTACTGTCTCTGCGACTCTTATCTAAAGGTGATGTGGTGTCATGTAGCTCAGGTCAGTCAAACGACCACAAGTTTTCAAAGGCAGTCTTCAGTGTGGTTGCATAAGGAAGGTGCAAGGCCCATGCTTACTAGATTACTTGTAAATTACTTTATTGCTGGCTACCATTTAGTTCTTATTTACTTTAATTTTGTGTAGTGATCCATTCTCCAAAGTAAAGTTAATGAGAGATACTATGTGCTCTCCAATCATGATATAAAACTGAAACCATGGAAGTCATTGACAACTGATGCCAAATATTTGCACGGATTGAGAGACACATTCGCAGAAGCCAAATCCATCAGGAGCTATCAAGGAGAATGATTAGGCCCTCAGTTTGGAATTCCCTGCACCCTGCTACAGCCTGGGCTTGCATTAATAAGAATTATTACCTGCATTTATTCTTCCTCTGCCAGACATTGTTAGGAAAAGTGTAAACGGATGTGGATTCATCTTAATATGCCCATTTTGAAGATTTTAAGTACTGAATGACTTCCCATCATGCCAGAATAATTAACTACATTTTTTGAATAACAGCGAGAACAGAATCAGATTAAGAATGTAAACCAGGTGGCTGTGCTTTGCTACTTCCTCTTGGTATATTTTTCAAAGAAACTGTGATAACCTAATGGTTGTATCAGTCTCATCATATAACATACAGTGCAAGAAATGCACAAAATCTGCCCTAAAAAAGTGCAGCTATTGTACACTGCTGATTCCTTTATTATTCTCAAAGAAGATATGGAAATTATTATTCTGATTGCTTACCCTTTTCTAGAAATAACTGTAAGAGCCAACTTCAGTAACATATTGTGCCAAATTGTAATTATCATGGGTGTGGCATAAAGCCTAAAATGTATAGACAGAGAAATAGACTTCTCATTTTAGAAAGACCTGGGTATATAGCTTGCTGCTATTTCAAATGCCAAATAGTTTTAGGCTTTTTTAATGCTTTACTAAAAATCCTCTCTCTGAGCAATTTTTCATTTCCTCAAGATAGTTTTCCCCCCTTCGATTTCAAACCCCAAACTTCTATGACTCACTTAATGTTTACACAAATATTCCACACTTACAACCAGCATAGCAAAGACTGAAGAAGTGGCTGTCCACAGCTTTATCCAATACCAAAAGTTATTTCAATGAAAATAGAGTACAAAATTCATTCCCACACTTCACAACTAGGTCTTTCAGAGATTGCAGCTTTTGAACAAAAGTATTACAAAACACAGAAGGAACCCCTTGAGTTTTGATATTTGAGGAAATTGTCTCTCATATAAGAGAAATTCTCATCTGAACCAAAGGATTGAAATTGTCCCTTACATTTCTCTGTAAGTTTATAACTGTTTATAACATTCCATTTAAGTAACACATAAAGCCAAATGCATAGAAAATTCACTTGAAGTTGCTGAATCCCATAGCCTGGCAGAGATGAGGCTGCCCCAGTGCCATGGTCTGAGGTCCAGCCAGCAGCCAGACCGAGCCAAGCACATGTCCTTGATATGCATACACTCACATGTGCACACTTCCACAACACATATGTGGATACTTACATGACTGGCCACACAGATTAGCAAAGACAGAAGCACTCACACAAATATAAGTAACACAGGCAGCTTTCCTCTTTCCATCTCTGGCAGCTCAGGATGAAGGTCTGTTAGTGGGCAATTTATACATAGAGCATGGACCCCTCCTTTAAGTACTCAGACTACATGGTACCTGGGCCCTGGATTCCCTGGATTCCCAGTTTCCTTATGCACATAAACACAAGATGCAGGTGAGTCTGACCCCCACACTTCACAGTCTCCCCTGTTGCTGGCTTGGATCACTTGTATCCTCTCAGACCACTCAGGTCTCTACAGCTGCCCCACTTCTTGGCTCCCAAGCCTCTGTTGCACTCACCAGCTAGTCCAGGTCGATGTTAGGTAGTGAACACATTCCAGCATGTACCAGTCCAGCCTCTCAAGTTGCTGGCACAGGAGATACGTGGTCCCTATCCCCTGCACTCCCCTGTTCTGTCTGCTGACATTCAGGTCTCCATGTACACATATGTATGTTGAAAATAAAGAATCTTACTCAGAAAAATAGTCAAAAATAGAACTTAATGTGAGTACAGGACAGATCAAGGTGATCAGACATAGAGTATTGCCAATGAAGCATATTGACTAGCAGCCTGATGAGAGGTACCTGGCCCATTTTATCTCTTTATCTCTTGTTTTTCCATTCTTGTTACTTCACAAGCTACCCAGATCTCTCCATTTCCTTGCCTTTGGTTTCTCCTCTAATTATCTCATAATAGTCTTCTACAGTCCAAATACTCGCCCCTGCATCCCCCACTGAATCCCCTACCTCTATGGGCGGAATCCACTGTGAGTCTGTAAGGAGGTCTGGAGACCATCTCCCGCTGGCTGATGGACCTCAGCCACAGCCTAAGGGGCTGACACGCTGCTGAGATGCCCTGGGAGGGGCTGACCTGGAGGAATTCATCCTCCTACTTACTATTGTGCCTCTGGGCTTCTCCAAGTGTGTGGAGATGACCTTTTCATCATAAAACCTATCACTGTATAAATGCCTCTGATGTAGGTTTTGCCTGTTCATTTTGTGGTTGTGTCATGACAATAGAGCGTCACAAGTCTGGTTGGGCAGGGACAAAGGCACATTTGCAAGCCCTGTGGGATCACATTTCAGCAATTTGAGCAATCTGTATTCGGAGAGGAACCAGAAGTAAAATTTTTCTGTTTGCTTATCCATGACATCTCCCTTGCACCTAAACTTTGTAATTCCTTTCCCTGAATTAAATGGGGACCTTTGCTATATGGAATGAAGTCAGACTCTTTGAGAGCCTCAAAAGAGAGATCACTTCTGCCCAATTAAGTTGCTTAATCTTCTTTTTGCAGGTGTAACTTTTAGCTGAAAGAGAAGGAAGAATGGAGGGTACAGTCACCTAGGGCATGTCACCATCAAGACTCTGCCTCTTCTCGCTGAAATCAGTTGCAGCAAATGGAAACAATTAATAGCATCTTAAGGCAGCTGTCTAAACCAGGCCAGACTAATTACAGACTGAAATGGCCAATCTCTCTCCACTGATAAAGGCAATCCAGGGTGACAAACTCAGATGTAAACACTGTAGGTATCATTTAATCTGATGAGTCTCACATTAGACTCAATAGTTAGAAGTGCAATGTTGCTGCTACCAAAATTGGAAGCCACCTGCCTTTCAGCGTATGTAGTGTATATATATATATTATATAACATGAGATCTGATGATCTGGAAATTTAAATTTCTCTGCTGATAAAGCATCTGTAAAAGGTAAAATATATCTCTTTCAATATTTCCTTTATGAAATTCAAGGACCAGTCGGATCAGCAGGTATTTAATTCAAACATGTTTACATTACTTTTAGAACAGCATGAGCTTAAGCCAGAAAACTCCAATCCGGAATTTTCAAGGGGAAAAGTTTGAGTTTTTTGAAAGTTTGAAATTTTTTTTCTTCTAGTTTTTAGAGGATTCATTGATTAAAATCTATGAAGATAAGATCAGAACAAAACAAAATAAAACATCGGCATGTTACAGGTAAAAAAACCCATATTTTTTTTCAGGAACAGTATTCCTGTGGCTTCGGCCCCAGTCGGCCTTGGCACACAAGTGAGACAAGTTCAGCGCATTTGCCCAGAAACTCAGTCAGAGGCCGCAAGCTGTTATGCAGAGGTTGTTTATTCTAATGTTATCTATAGCTGCGGTGTCCTGAAAGCCACCGCAGGTCCACCTAGCAGCAGAAGTAGCCTAGAACTGCCCACCAGCTGGGCGTACCAAGATTTTTATACCCCGTTACAAATCCAACCAGCGGACGGTACGTGTCATTATTTACAAATTTATATCAATTAATTCTAACCTGTTCTAGACATGCAGTTTCCTGTCTTATCTCTATTCTACCAATCAATTTATGCCCCCGTCACCAAGAATATGGAGGACAGTGAAGAAGAAGAAGGAGAAGGTGACCACACCCTTTAGACTCCCTCTTGACCCCCCTGTACATGTTGTACCCCCATGTACATGTTATCAGATCTTTTATATACTACATTTCACCCGATGCAAAGTGACTATTAATGCTTATATTACACTCTTGTGGCTTGCAATCCATCTTTTAGAGTTGGCAAAGTTCTCCAAGGACAAAGATCAAAGGCAGTGCCCTCTGGGGCACCCCTATTTCGGGGTGTCAGGTCCCCTAAATTAGACAGAGGCATGTCGTGGGTTCCGACATATTCCTAACCACTAGGCTACTAATTCATGTCTTGTTTCTGTCACATGACCAGTCAGGCCTGACCTGATAAAGGCAAAGCTTGGAGGAGCTAGACTAATGGCAATGTAGGACTTGAGCAAAATGTTGGGGTTGTGCTCATAAATTCAGTTTTACTTCAGGTGCCTCCTTTATTTGATATGGTCATTTAACTGCTGCTTACTTAAAGGTAATTTTTTTTTTGATGCTACATTAGCAATGGATTCATACTCAACTTTTTTTTGTTTCTGTCCTTGGTATGCCTTACAAATTTTGCTCTGCATTAACAGTTCTTGTCATAGTTCCTGTAAGACTGATTTGGCAGCTGCCAAGATGCAGTCAGAGGTGAACTCCATGATAGGGAAGTACTTAAGCACAGGTGACAGGCTGCACAGCAGCAGCAGCATGACATTTTATCTGAGATACAGACAGTGCAGGCAGTAGCACATTGCATTTGATACACACAAGGGACAGCTGTGGTAAATGTGGCAGTGTACAAGTAAGTGCTTTGAAAGATTATGACAGGCAAAATCTGACTTTTATTAAGAAATGGGGGTGAAAAAAGAATCTAATGGAAATCCATCAAATGGATTCTATACCTTGAGATTACAGACTACATTACATCCTACAATTCATCCTACATTAAATAAGTTACATGCATAGTGTACATGAACAGCATTAAAAAATACTTTCCACATAAGAAGCCCAGACTTTGAAAAGATTTGAGTGTCCCTGCCTGATGTGCATTAAATATGACCTTGTTCTATAAGTGGTACCACCAGTACCACTGACATGAGTAAAAGTGGCAGTGGTAGGTTCCTGTTTGACAAAAGCAAAACCAGTCATTCATTTTGGTTTAAGTTTCCCTTAAAACATATTAATTTCTGTGTTGCCCATTATCCTAAGCATGAAAATAAAAAAGGGAATACTGAACAATGTTGAGGTTCTTCTGGAAAGTTAGAAGTCATAAATTCAAGAGCAAATGCTAGTACCTCACATTGATTCATCATTGAATTTTATTTTAAAAGACCTTGAAAGGAAGAAAATGAAGGGTAGAATGGTTCATTGAGACCTACCCCTCGCTAATTATCTCCCTACTTCTGTTGATCTTTTTACAGATCAATCCTAATGCTGTTGGTGAGTTGTTACAAACCACAGAAGAGCCAGCAGTTGAGGTATGTTGGCTTTCTATGGCACCAGTATCCCCCCCAGCTGGCAGGATTTTGGACAAAAACATTTCTGTTCTGGAATTCACATGGAGAGAAAGCAAAGAGATATAAGTACTACTAGGCTTTTATTTTTCTTCGCCATAATCTGGATACATGTCACTTATTCTAAGCACAGCTGTTAGGCTTTTTCAGATGTAGAGAAAAAAATACAGAGGAAAAAATTTCCTTTTGGCACATTTTCATCTCATATCTGTGTTCTATAAGGTTTTGCATTTGATTGTGTACTGGGCGAGATCCTTAATAAACACAAATCAATAAAGGTTACATTAAAATAGGTACAATTATGCTGCTTAAATATTTACAGCTTTTAAAATTTGGAAATTTAGACCTTGTGATACAGCCAGAAACATGTTTTTTTTTCCTTTTATATTACCAGTAAGAAAAAGAAATCTGACTGCACGATAAGGAGGTAACATTTATGTACATAACTCTCCTTTTTTCTATGTTTCGTGTTTAGAGCTTGCATAGGTTTCTTTGTTTTCAGCCCTGGAATTAGTAGGCAGTAAACTCCAATTCTTCATTTTTTTGCCCAGTCACTTATTCCTTCAGGAGAAGGACATCTCAAGAGCCCTCCTGCCCTAGTCTGGAGCATGACAACTCCCCTGCTCTGTGTTTTACAGGTACAGTGTAGCCCGTAGTGTAAAAATGTGATAGAGCAGCTGCCTAAGGAAAGAATTTGGTGTACATCACCAGGAAGAGATGGATAGCAATGCTGCGGGTTCCCAGGAAACTCCAGCCTGCAAATTGTCACCACCATGAATGGTAGGTACATCATCAGCTCCAAAGTAAAGAAAAAGGAAATAAGGGGCAACAGCTTTCTTTAGGACTTAGGCTTAGATAATTATTTTTACCAATCTCTTTTGGCTCTCAGAAGGTATTCCAGTGAAGTTAAATTTATGGAGAATTTTTAGTTAACTGCTCTGGCAGAGGGAGCTAATTACAGCAAATATGCCTAAGGCGCAGGATGTGAAAGAGGCCAGGTTCTTTAACTGCTCCAGACAACTACAAGTCTTCTTACTCTCTGGAATTTTGCACTATTGCTAACACCAGACTACACTTTGGTAAGAGATAGGTGTTTGTTTTTTATTTCCTTGTGATTCCTTTTTTTCACTGCAATTTATTAGAATTAAGAAGAGAGAAAGTGTTTGCAGGATCAATGGAAAGTGAAAATAGAAAATAAGAAAGTGAGAAGAATGAAATTTTAAAATTTAGCAGGAGAAAACTCTTGAAAGCAGCACAGCTAAAACAGGGAAATCAGCTAAAAATATATATATAAAGCAAGAGTATTCTAATTAAGAAACAAATGCAGATAGAAGGTAAAGTCATAAGTAATGAAACCTCTAAAGCTTTGGTGTTGAGAAGCACCAAAGGAAAAAAGACAGAACCCTGGGTACATTGAATTAGAAGAAATTTAGGTGTCAATATACCAGGGGAAAAAAAATCCTATAATATTTCTTTTTAAGTGAAAATGTCAGGGTTTTTTTCAACAATAATGCAAAAAGAACTATTTCATAAGTATTTCTTTTCAGTCTTGTAGTGCAATAACACAAAATATTTTAAATTTCAACAGTAACTCAGGAAAATATTTAATAGCAGCTTATGAAGTTAGATATTTCAAAAAAGTAGGATTAATAACTTTAATCTAAAACTATTAAAAGAGCTGAGCAAGAGCTTTTATGAGCCAATAATGTTGATTTTCAATAAATCCTGGACATGAGAGAAGTTCCAGAGAACTGGAAGAAAGCTAGTGTTTTATCAATATTTTAAAACAGAATGACCACATATTTTAAGCTTGAAATACATATATTACACAAAAATATGAAAGAGATAATCTAGGGCTTGAGCGATTGCATTAACTGTCTTTAATTCTTTTTTTTTAATACCAATCAGAATGGAGTTACAGAAAACAGATTGTATAAGCTAGCTTTTCATGTGACAGTTATTTTGACCATAATTATTTTCCAGTGTACTTTGAATTTAGATGGCTTATTGGTTTTTTAGGAAAAGAAAATAAAAGATACAGCAAAAAAAAGCAAACCCAAAACAAACTAAACATGACATATTACTTTAAACTGACTCTAGTTAACAAAGGGTTTAAGAGGATGTTTTTACAAATGGTGTTCTACAGGCAGTCAGTTCCTACCCTACATGCATTTGAATATTTGTAGTAATGATTGACACTGAATAGAAATTTGGGTAAATGAAGAGAATTATGAGGCATCAAGACCAAGCAAAAGAGTACAGCTGCCTTTACTTCTGACCATAAATTATCATCAGATAGTGTACATGTTACTCATGTTTCTTTGTTTCGACTTCAGGTTCTTGAAAATGAAACACATTAATAAAGTTTTTTTTTCAGTGTTATGATGGCTCCAAAATCTCATGAGTTGTTTCAGGCATGGAAGATAATTCCTACATAGCCCAAGCACAGTACAGCTGGGTCTGTGCTTCTACCACCTAGTGGATTGAAACTCCCAATACTGATTAGAAATTAAAAATATTAAACTCATTTGACAATTACAAAAATAGACTTTATAGACTGATAGAATTTAATAGATTTATTATCTGAGTCTTGCAAAGTAAGGAGGCAAAATGCCTTATAAATTAAGGCATTTATAATTAACCCTTGAAAAATGGTAAATAATTTGCTGTTTATGATGAAAAATAAAAATTGCAATAAATGCTATTGTAATAATCTTGGAGAAGAAAAAATAAATGCCTAGGTTATGTATTATTTTTACAGTAAATTTTCCCTACTATTGTTATTTAAATTCTAGGAGTACTTACAAGTTTTATCTAGGAATGGGACTTCATTGCTTCTTGAATTTCAAAAATATTTGGGACAGTAAAAAATACTACCTGATTTTAATGACTTAAAAATTTAGATGGCTGGTCTAAGCTATTTTTACCTAAGGTCCTTACTCAATGAATTTGGACTGAGCACCCCTCGTGTTAAAGGCATTTGTGGGTGGGGAAAGGGCACATAAACAAAGCCAGGTGACCTAGCACAGGGAAAAAAATATGATTGACAGACAAGCATCTTAATTTTTTTATGTGCTCCAGAGAAGATGATAGCCTGACCTCATCACTTGGGTGCAGATTGCAGCTTCATGTCCGCCACCGCTCTTGTGCTGTCTGCTGCATTTCAGTAACTGTTCCATTTCCAAACCATTACTGACACTAAACCAAAGGTAGGTCTTATTAGGTCTGGATATAATCATGAGTATCCTGGTGATTATCTCACAGCTTATAAGCAAAATGCGGCAATTCTTTAGACAAAAGTGTACAATCTCAATTTTCTATTGAATTTGGGATCACAAGAGAGATTACGCTACTGGCATATTTATTTATTTATTAATCATTTTTAAGACAGCATCTTATGACAACAACCCTGGGCTGTTATGGGCAATACAAATACAAAAAAAACCTGTCATTTCTCAGTTCTGCAACTTTTCACAGTCCACATGTTCAGAGAAATTGATTGCCTTCCAAAGTTAGTCCTTCTCAAGTAATGAAATACTCCACAACCACATCCCTTTGTATTCCTGTTGAAAACTCTTGATCCACTCTGTCAAATGCATTTTAAATGCTCTTTTAAAGACTGAAACTTTGATGGCTTTGGTCTAAAACTCTTGACTCATTGAAAATAATCTTTTTTTGAGGGGCACAGATGGGTCTGACCTATGAAAGGTCTCTTAGTTCAGATTTTTATCTTGAATGAAGTGCAGCAAGCTTGACAAGCTCCAAAATAGGTATCACCTAAGATATGGGACACCTGTGATCATCGTACAGACAAACGCTGGGTTTGATTTTAAGGTCTAGGGTCACTAGCAGATTGTTTGACCATGAAAAGACATTTTTCATAGATTCTTAGATAATAAGTTTCACATTATTTAAATAGTTACACTCATTCTAGTTGAGTGTAAGAGGTCAGTGTTCTGTATTTCATTTGTTAGAGTACTCAGATGGGCAGAAGAAAAGTGATAAAAAAGGAAATTATGAATATTCTTAATATATTAATAGAAAGATTTTTCCCATTTATTTCTCTTTCACATCATCTAATAGCAGAAACATAATTTTGCTTTTGTTTATGTCACATACATAATTTTTAAAAGCCTGTTTGCACCCTCCTTCATTTCAATCTCTCACCTTTCATTTTTTGGCTAAACATTGTTCACATTTTTTCAGATAAAGTCTTGCAATGCTTTATATAATAACATCAATGTTTCCATTTCTCTGTTGGATATACCTCTTATAGTCATTGCAGCCCTATTGCTTTGAGCTTACAGACACTTCATGAACACAGGAGTGCATTCAGGTGTTATAAATTCCCATCTTATTGCAGATATCTATATTAGTCTTGTTCATCTTATTTCCGAATGTCTGTTATGATATCCTAATTTTCCTAAACAGGTCTCCAACTCTGTGCATCACTAGCCATTATTATCACCATCTTTTCTGTAGCATAGTTGTTATTTCATAAGTTAAGTTACAAGTGTTTTAAGACCAATACTTGAGACACTTCAAGAGCAGCCTCTTTTCAGCTTCCTAGTCTGACTTCCAGCATATGCTCTCTTTTCTTTAGTAGTTCCTTACCCCTTAAAGTTATGAAAATTATGTCCATTTTTTCCAGCTAAACTAAAAGTTTCCAGGTGGTACCATACCTTTCTTTTCTTTTCCTTTCTTTTTTTTTTATTTTAATTGCAGTGCTTCTAGGTTAGATTTGTATCTTCCTTGAATAAAAAAATTACTTATCAGAAAAGATTTCATCTAGTTTGCTCCAATTTACCTTTGATAGTATCTTGTGAAATTGCATTACATTTTCACTTTTACTCCATATTCCTTCATTTATGTTTTAAATGTTGTTCAGTCTTGCATATTATTAAAAGCCTGACCTCACCACGCAACATACTGTACTATTAGAAAATTAACAAACTGATTTAAAACACAAAAACCTTGTATTAGATTAGCATTTCTTTTAATATATCTTTTTGGAATTAAAATAGATTTTTAAGGAGATGGGGTAGTTCATGTTTCACTTTTCCCATTGTGATGAAGTTCTTTATACCATTCTTGGGCATTTTTCCTTTCTGTGTTCATTCAATATGATGCATGAAAATTTTATTGAAAAAGGATGTAGCTAAATATAGACCTTTTCCTTTTTGTTTTCTTTAATCTCTCTCGTCATAGCAGAGTGGCCTCATTTCTTCTGTCCTCATCTGCCAGGTTCCCCATTCCCATTCATGTGCTCTGTCAGCCAAATTATTCTTTTTTCCCCCACTCTGTATTAGAATTGAAAATCTCTGTTTCAATTTTACAGGGAGTAGAAACATTTTTAAGTCTTATAGAATAAGGATAAGTTGCTTAGAAAATCAGAACTTTCAATTTCCTTCCTTTTAAGAGGTGTATCTTTGTTTCCCTTTTCCCCTGGAGTTTTTGTAAAGTGTTCATCTTTAGATTAGTGTTGCAGAGAACATGTTTTCAAAGGCTTATAAAAGGTCCAGCTAACTGTAATTTCTGTCTTCAACGAATATAAGTAGTCATGATTATCTGATGAAAAAGTTGCATGCAGAAGAGTAGGGATGGTAAGTGTTCTCTGGACTAAATATATAACATATAAATAAAGATTTGGAAAAAAATTACCTTGGTTTTTTTGGAATTAGGAATTCACTCCTGACCTATGGAGTTTGTGTGCCAAGAAGGGTTCCCCCATTACTCTCCATCAGTACATAAGGCATTTGTCCACTTAACCATAGGAGAAAATGACACAAGGAATTTGATAATATGCATGTTAAAACCCTTCAGAAAGCAGGTACTAATAAATATATATTTTATAAGACTCCATAGAAGACTGGATATCCCATGTTAAATAATAGAAATCCATCTTCATTGAGGAAGGGCAGTTGATCATTCATAAGTGACATAGGGAAAGAAAGTTGCGAAGACGAAATTAGTCACCATTTTAAAATAAAAACAAATTTTACATATTTATACTATTTACGTATTTTTACTATTTATATGCTTTATAAAATGAGTATTTTTTAAGTTTTCAGACCTCCTCAGCTATCTAGAGTACCCTCTGCTCTATAGATGGACATTTTGACATTTACACAGTGCCCTATTCTCATCAAGCTCCTGCTGCTGTTGCATTTTTATACTTCTTCAGTTACATTACAGGTCCACACTGCACACTGAAGTCATTGAAGTAAATTTAAATCTGCTAAGAAGCAGCTCCTAATGCAGTAAATATGATCAACTTGCTATGCTTTTGAGATGTTTGCTGAATTACTTCATTTATGCTTTACGTATGTATGGCAGCTAGATTTATAATGGAACCTTTCACTAAAATCTTGAATATGTCTGTGGTATTTCTGCTCTGCATGGAAGCAATCTAAGGTTGTAATTTCATTGTTCATGTGCAAAAAGCCAAATCCCACTAAGTTTGCTTTAATCAAAGAGTGATCACTGACTTTGACATTCAGGCAAAAGATGACACATGAGTTGAAAAAAAGTATCTGAACACCTGGCATCGATATTAAGGAGATAGATATAGATATATATGTATATATATATACACACATATATATCTTTAAATATGTATCAGACATAAATAATATTCCAGTGCCTGGATTCTCTAGTGCAAAGACGCAGGTTTACAGTCCTTCAATCAGGTCAGAAAGTAGCCAAAATCAATGACCGGTGCTACGAAGAAAGAAGAAAAAACTCTTTTTTCCTGTAGAATTTCTGAGTTCAGACAGGATGGCTAAATTCAGTTGTGTGTGGGTAAAAAGAACTGCTAACTGGCCAAAGTAACCCAATAATTAAATACGGCAGAAATTACTTTTGTATCACTTTGTAGTGCCAGAAAAAATCATTAGAGTGACCCATTATGTACAAGGTAGCATATGGTACCAAAGTTCTGCAAAACTAACCAAATTTTTGTGTTGGTTTGATTGTTTGTTTGTTTTTTTGTTTGTTCCAGTTATTCGTGTTAATTGAATAGCTGTTTGGGGGATTTTTGGTTACAATACACTAGTACCCAAACTCTATGTGGTTGTTTTAGCAGATTATACTTAGTTACTGCCACAGTAGTGCAACATTGTAATGTTTTAGGTTTGACTAAAACATTCAGGTCCATGTTTTTCCATTTTTATAAAAAATGTCTGAGGCCTGCCTGTAGATTATTTTTACTGTTAACTGTGTCATTTAAAAAGTAATGTAGCTTGTGTCTCCTAGCCTCAATTTTTTTTGTGCTCATTTGGTTGCTCTTGATGATGAGCCATGTGAAAGGGCTATGATAAGTTAAAAAGAAATTTTGGTTCTGCATCATGGAATGAAACGGGTATGATGAGAAAAACAGAATTAACCAAAACACTTAGAGGAGTCTTTCAGTTTTGTGGTAACATCTGCTTATTTTATTGCCTCGTTCAAAAAAGTACAGACAGCCATTCAGCCAGTTAACTTGACTCTTCCCTTGATGTATTAAAAGCTGGCAATAGACCACCGGGACACAAATTGTTGCTTTCACTCCACTAGCTGTGCACAGGTAAAGGGAATGGTGAATACAGGAGGAGTCTGTCCGTAGGTACATCTGGGATAGAGATCTGAGCAACCTGATCTAGTGAAAGGAGACCCTGTTCACCGCAGAGGGGCTGGAACTAGAGGATGCTTAAGGCCCCTTCTAACCTGAACCATCCTATGATTCTATGATTCTATGTAAAATTTGGAAAAGATTTGTTGTGTGACCTAGAGCTGTTCTTTGGGAGCATCCACAAAGGACAGGGTTTTATAGCCAAGTCTTCTAGAAGTAAGAGACAGGATTGGTGTTTAATAAAAATTGTGGCTTCCTTGAAATTAAGTAGGCACTGTTGACTCCCTCATGTGTTATTTTATGTAGCAACTTATTTACATGAAAGGTGGGAATATATGAGAATCCCTAAAAATGAAAACAGCAGCTTTTCCTAGCTAGTTTGAATTAGTGAAACTGGTTATACAAGAAGGATGTGACACAGGTTAAAGGCCAGTCTGTGTCAGGGTGCCTTCAGGTTTTTCTCTGGAACAATAGAATATTATGTTTGGTTTTCATTAATTTTTTTCATTGGTGTCTACTGGGAAATGCACTTTGCATTCTGTTTCCTTTGTACAAAATATTTGAGTAATCTTCTCATACTTCTCTGTATGTTTCTGTCTCACTGATGGATCTCCCTTCTTTAGTTCATTCATATCCAAAAGTTTCTTCCGGATATTAGCCAAAGACTGTATTACTTAGTGGGAAAGGTTCTTTGCCACTGGATCTTCAAAGGATCAGTTTAATAAAATCCTGTATCCATTAAATTTCTTATACCTACCATGTCAGCATATTTTACCAGTAATTGAAAATAGTAAGGCAAATATGAGGATTCACACCTTTAGGCCTTCTAATATAGATTTCTCTTGACACAACTAACAGAGCTGACATTATCCATACTTATTATGTGAATAAATATCAATTATAGTGGCTGTATTCCTACCTAATTTTTAGAAATTTATTTTATATATACATATGTATATGTATACATATGTATACACATATGCAGAGATATTTTTTAAAATATAAATAAATTGAAGTATTTGATTTGGAACTTCTCCTGTGTGCCAGCTACTCTACATAAAATACATTTTTTTTCCAGGTTACGTATTTACTCAGTCATCAGAGAGACTGAAATGTAGGTAAACAAAGTAGAACGTGTTTTGAAAACTAAGTTATTTACGGCAATGGAATAATTTACCAAGTCCTTGTAGTTCTAGCATAAGACATGTACATTATCAGCTGTGACAACAGAGAATTCACAAGAAAATATGCAACATATATAGATATATGTCTGTACATGCAATACACTTTGTTGAATGAGGGGTTAAATATCAGAAAATTTGTTCGCTTGCAATTAAAAATGGGAAAAGTACTATAAAAAGTAACATATTCTTTCGTATATAAAGAAAATAGTCTGGAAAAACAAAAATTTAAACCCTGGTTTTGAAATCATTGGGTATTTTTTGAATGAGCATTAACCCTCTGATTCAGAATGGAGTAACTCCTCATTAACACTGAAATCAATAAGATTACTCTCTGGCCCTTTGTCCTCGTCTTCTGACAGTGTTGCCTTCTGAAATAGTATTGGAACTGATACACAGCCTCAGAGCTAGATCTGAGTAGGCACATTTGTCTTTGTATATGAAATCCTTGCTGACATCAATACACATATTTAATCTCTTTCAGAATACAGAAATATTTACAATATATTTAAATCTATAGATTTATGTTAGATTAACATAATCTAGTTTGTATTTTCTAGGGCATGTCATTTGCTTAGATATTAATAGTTTTGAAATAACAAAAAACATTATTGTATCACAAAACCCACAAGAAAATAAATGCAAATCTTGATTGTCTATGCAAACACTAATCTCACATTCTGTTTTCACATTTGAATTGGGAAGTGTAGGTTTGTTTTTGAATTGAAATGCTATTGATGTCAGCATGTGCTTATCAGCTCAGGATAGAGAAGTTGCCTCTGCTCCCATGCTCTTACAATTTGCAAAGAGGTTTTTTTTCTTAAATGTTGAGTTTTTTTCCTAGAAAAGTGACAGCTCATTAGAACTCATTACCAGTCAGCAGCTGTCACAGAGCATGGATTTCAAACTTGTGGCAATAAATCTCTTCACAAAAGCTTTCTCCAAAAAATGGGAACACAATTTATTTTGTCATTAACCTCAAATGACATTATATGGGGCTGCATTTACATGTTTTGCTCTGCTTAAGAACATTTTAAAATTCAGTAGTTTAAACTTGCGTTATGGCATTTATTCCTTTTAACATGTTATTTCTGCCATCAAAAAGCTGTAAACCAAAAAACAAAGTGAAAAGCAAAATATTTCATCACCAAATTCTGTCACAAAAACAGGAGGAAAATACTTCATTTCATTCTCCTTACAGCCTTTTTTGCAAGGAAAGAGGGATTCCAGGGAATTCATTGCTTCAATCAATGGAAGAAGTGAACTTAAGCTAGAGAAGGTTGACCAGAAAACTCCCATCTGTGTCATCAGACACTCTAAGGTTAGTGTGTTATATTGAGGAACAAAGATGTCTAGGGAATATTAGCAATGCAACTTCAGAGTTAGTAACATTAATTCAACATTTCTGAACAAGTGTATTCCAAAGGTCTTACTTCTGAAAAGGATTTTACAGACCTTACATTAAAATTAGAAAAAATAGGATTGTTATTTGCAGACCTGGAAACAATATGAAATGATCTTAATATTTGAACATTTCTTTCATCTCTTAAAAAATATAAAATGAAGGATTCTACACAGTGTTGTAGGTCTAAATGTTAAAAACCTCAGAAACTAGCCATGCTGTCATATCAAATATTTTGCATCCTTAAGCAGAAACTTGAATTAGAGAGCAGCAACCAGCATTTTCCTGTTGACAGTGCATTTGTTAAAATCTGAAGGCACAAAGGTGCCTACAGCAGGCTATAGGTTCAATAAGAAAATAAAAAGAATGTGCAGTTTCTCATGCAGTTTAAGTCAAATATTTTCTGAAAAAGAGGAGACAGAAATGGCCTGATTTATAACATCTTATGACACTGATGACACTTTTCTGCATTTCTTTGATCCTTAACATCAGTCTTTCTTTGTTTTGGTGGGGTTTTTGTTTGTTTACAAAGCATTTTACAGTGCTTTTTTCTGTTTCTGCTTGATGTAAAGCAGATAGGTGTGCCAAATTACTGTCTTACAAAGAAGAAAGGTGATCTGTTCTTTTGTTGACTATTGTGACTTTTAAACAAATGTTTTCTCATTTTACCATCTGCCACTTGCAGAACATTTAAGGTGGGTAACTAAAGAATTCTATTAAATATTTTATACAAAGCAAAAATCCCAATAACTATTATGTGTGACTGCCAAAACTTAGGAGAAAAGAAAATAGTATGAAACATTAAAGAAAGGTGGGTTATTAAAGCACTTTTTAAGATCTGAATGAGCACATTTGGATATTTTAAGGACTAAAGAATGTTACCTACATTGACAATTGAGACTTGCCCCTGGGTTAAAAATGAAACAAAACTCCCCCTGGAGTTTCTTTAATTTGCCTGAACAGCTTATTTGGTACACTAATCAAAAACATGACTCAAATAAAATATGTATGAAAGCAATCACAACAAGTTCCTAAAATTTGTGATGCACACCTGTCATATTAACCTAATCATAGCAACAGCAAGGATTATTTATGCTTAGGTAAGGTTACGTACGGGAATACCTGCTTTTCATCTCTTTTTCTCTATGATCCTGTACTTAGGACCCGTGACAGATCCCATACCAACCATGCACACCCAGAGGCTTTGGTATCAAGCAGATTTCCAGTGGGTTGGCACTGACAGGCCTTGCAGCTGGAATGGATTGCCACCACCCATGGAGATACGCTGCCTTCCCGAGCTGCACCTGTAGAAGCCAAGCACCGCAGGATGCAATCTGAAACGCGGATATTTTGCTCGGGGAATCAGCATGGTGGAACGCTTCATACCAAGGTTTAGGTAACTCGCTAGGTTTTGTATTTCCACTAGTTACTGTAGACTCTGCAGCCAAAGGAAAGAGCAAGACATCTCCAAAAGGTGATTCCGCTCCCTTGCAGATGACACCCAATACACCAATAAAGCTGGATAAGAAGACTCTTCCCCTGAACACCAGCATACTTAAATTGAAGATAAGGAGCATGGGAATATGCCACAATTATCTTATTTTCTACATTTTCAAAGAAACTAATGAATCACATTAGTTTATGTGAAGATTTTGGTCCTGTGGTAGGTGTTAGGAATGTTTTGTGTGCATTGGCCAGACAGAGGACTTATGGAGACAGACATCTAGCTTTTGAATCCTTGCCAAACTGTATAGGACAACTTGTAACCATGAATATTAAGTCTAAGCCATAAGCTGAGACAGGCAGAGTGTATTGACCTCTGCCAATATGCATTTATGTCATTTCTAGGAACTCCAAAAGTAGAAATAATGACATCTGCAGAGTGCAAGTCCTTCCACAATGAAGTGGCCTTGCGATCACAACTTAGGCATGTTAAGTCCTTTCCTGATACCTCGATTTATGTCAAGTGCCAAAGATCACAAAGGCAATCCATGTCAGAGAAAGGATTTGACCCAACGCCTCAACTCCTGAGCTAATATTTAAAATACTGTACAAATCAGTCTATCTTTTTGACAGTTCACTATGTGAGAAAGTAATTTCTTTCTAGGCAAAACATGTTCCAGATGTTTTGCATTTGTAACCATGCTTGAGGAAGAATTATGAAAGCACTTGTTTGGCTCCCATGTTAGAATTAACAATGAAATTCTTCCCATTTATGAGTGTCTGGACCTAGTATTTATATACAGTTTTCATTTTCGAGAGTCAGATTCATACCTATTTTTACCCCAGTTGCCCTCAATAGAAATCATGTTGCTTAGGCATTCATAAAAAAGACTTTTTGCTCAAAGCAAAGATGTCTGAAACTTAATTTCTTTAAGGTCAGAACTTTGTTACTGCTAATATACTGAGCAATTTCCTGCTGAATTTTTCAAAATGTGGGAATGTTTTCAAATTTTTGGGAATAATCTTAAAACATTGAATTGAAAATATGGGGGAACATAAACAAAGGGGAAAAGAGATTTTAACATTTCCTTCAAAGTACATGGTGTATGCCTAACTAAAGCAGTGCAACTGGCCTCAGCAGAGGTTGGATAGTGTTTGGGACGTGAACTCGCAAATCGTTTGTTTCTTGTACCCTCTGCCACTAGTATCGTGCCTTTTACTGTTCCTTTTCTTATCTCATTACTATTTTCAGTAACGTGCTCTTATCTCACCCTGTAATGTTTACCTTTTGTGCTTCCAATTTTCCTCTCCAGCCCACGTCAAGGAGAGGGAAGGGCAGGGGGAGGGGGAGGTGAGCAACACACGGTTTGGAGTTTTTCAGTGGGAGCACTAAAGTGGGGAATGCCATTCCGAAACCATGACTGTATATAAGTGAGTTCATTATGATTTAAAATTTAATATCAATATATTAACTATAATCTAAAGGTGTGATAACACTTTTTGTGCTAATTCTGTCTTGGATTTAGTTTTATTTTAGTATTATTCAACAGTTTTCCATTGTGTAAATAAAGGGTATCTTTCTCAGCTTTATCACAATTCATGATTTCTTTATAGAAATTATGCAGAATCCTTTTTCAAAAAGCTAATCACAAATCTCTAATAGGACCTCTGATAGGATGAAATCTGTAGTCTTTATATTGAAGTAGAGACAGCTGGGAAGGGAAATGAATTCTTGGGAGGCAGGGAGATAAGAGTATTATTTTTTACGATAAACAGATCTATTTATCCCTAGTGAAGGACAGAAAATTTCGGACTTATAGGGGAAAATAATTATTTTCTAAAAAAAATTACCCAAAATTCATTGGAAGAAAGCGTTATTCTCTGAATTTTCAAAAAATATGAAACTTGTTAAATAAAATATACAGTGTTGTATCAGAACAAAAAGCCAAACAAACCAGGAAGCAAAAATGAAACCCTAATTTTTTATTAAAAAAAAAATTTCTCTTTCATAAAATATATTTATAAAACAAAAGTTAAAATGGCTAATAATACTGATTCTGCTTTCCTCTAAAGCAGCTTTCTCTAAAAATCATTCGTGTTCCTACTCCTGTTCATACAGTGAGTAAATTACCTCACAAAATACATAAATAAATGACATCCCTTATTACACAGCCCTGGTTCTGATTGAAATCTCTGACTGCTTTGGCATGCTGCAGTAGTAACATCTCTGTCCTATCATTTATGGTTTAAACTGTTAAAGAAGAGGTTATATATCGCAAAGTTTTTCCACTGTCTGTGGAAGTAAAATTTACTGGAAGTAAATTTTAATCTTTAAATACAGCGTAGTTGAAAGCTATGTGACTAAACAAAGGAGTGTGTACAGCAGGTGATGCAGGAAATTAGCCCTGTGTGAGAAAAAAAGTAGAAAACACAGAACAGTAAATTAAAGTAAATTAAAATAAATTCCTTAAAGTAAATTGCTTTGCAAATTATTAATAAAAATAATGAAATTATGATTTATGCTATTAACATTAAATGCTTTATTTATTTTTCGGGCGATTTCTAAAGAAGGCACTAGACATCAGCTTATCATGGTGTTCTTGATAGAAAATTTCACTGCCTTGGATGGATTCTCAAAGTGCTGTTACAGGTAAGTATTTTCTTATTCTGTGCAATACATTTACAATTAAAGACTGTAAACTACTCGTGTGCATTCTGACAGTAACTCAAGCTTTAGAAAAATACCAACTTGGCTATGGAATTGAGCTTATTTGACTACAGAAAGTAGCAATATGCCTGCAATTTTCACACTGCTGTTCATGTCTTTTTATGTGGAGCTCCAGCTGTCTTAATGGGAAAAATAAGGGCTGTAGTTCATTGTAAGGGGAAAAAGCATCAGACACACTTCTAGTTATTGGGAAGTGTGTTTTGTAAAATTTGGATCCTCTTCTGCTGCATCTCTTCCTTTCTCTTTGCAGAAACCTCATAAGCAGGGGCTGATTTTTTAAATTTATTTAAATTTCTGCCAAATAGTCCAGAGTCCACTGGACTGTTGAAGATACGTATGGCACATCTTTCAAGTGATAAGCTGAAATTTTTAATTATTTCTGACTTGGATGTTTTTTCTCTTAAATTAGCCTGACTAAAATTTGCTCATTTGTATTTTTCTTTTTGGTGAAACTTTTCATACAATGGTCCCAGAAGCTGGCACACAGAAAAAAAAAATGTCATATGGCATCAGCTGAAAAGATGAATATTATAATTTTTTAAAGCAAATAATCACAACTACCTCTGCCCCCATGCCACTCCCTCGCCACAAAAAAAACCCCAAGCCAACAAAAAAACCTGCCACAACCTCTCAGAGAGAAAACAGGTAATGGCTTATGTAAGATTTTTTTAAGAATACTTTTTTTTGGGACAAGCTGCAATTTATGTAGTGTTCTTTATCAGTAAATCTCAACCTTTCTTGGAAATATCTATTTTATAACAAACAAACTCAGGCACAACAATGTGACCCTTGTTTTCTAGGGTCAAAAGTCCTGTTCAGCATGACATCAAAACTTAAGTTCTTTTCAAAGGCAAATCATTGACTAAGACCTGCAGGATCCAGGATTAACCTGTGTGATCTTTTAGTTTGTGAGGCAGAAAGTGTTAGTGGCTAGAATCAAGTATCAGTTTCAGCTTTCCTAACTGTTGTTAAAGAAAGAGAAAAATTGTTAACAATATGTTTTTAAGAATCCGATTGGTTAACTGCATTCTGTACTGCTAAATAGTTCCTTCTGACAACTTGGACTGTTAGTTGTGAAATACTGCTCTTGAGGGACTTCACATACAAAAGATAGTATAAGTAAATTGAAGATATTCTTGTACCATTCTGCCATATAATATTCAGGTCCCAAGTCCTTACCTAGTCTTGGTGTTGGACTTACAAGTCTCCAGTTTCTTTATGACTGTTTTATGGAGGTTTTATTACTTTTTGCTGAAGTTAAGCTTCTCTGTATGAGCAATAAGATGGTGAAGCTGCCTTCTAATCCAAACTCCAAATGGTGTAGGCAGCAATATTTTTTATGCACTTGCAATGCTAGTTTATAAGTTGGTGATGATTTTGTGATGTTAATGGTATAGATCAAGATAGTTGCTTACTAGTCCCATGTATATCCAATACTTTGTTGTGAAATTCCTTACAAGGATTGGGGATTCTTTTTAGATCAAAACAAATTCTTATTTTATTTCTGAAAATAGAGAATTAAGGATAGAATTGATTTTCATTCTCAGAAAAAAAGGATGTCGTGTCTCTATTTGATTGAGTTTTTATCACAGACCTATTTAAATTGTGTGTTCAGGATAAAGAAAGATTAAACCTCTTTATTTTAAAATAATTTTGCTTGTGTTCTGCAACTTAATACCTTCTCAAACCCTTCATTTTGCCACATTCTACTTGATCTAGTTATTAGAAGCTCAGATTTAGCAAAAAGGGAGCAATCAATAAATTAATAGGATTAATAAATATGTAAAATATTACATTTTTCCATAATAAAACCAGAGCCTTGAATAAGCATTGCAAAAAACCAAAAAATTGTCTAGATTAAGTTTATGATTTCAATGGGTAGTTTTGTACATTATAGCTTGAGGACAAAGGAGTTCAAATAATAATTGAGGAAATTTGACAAGGTCATACAGAATGTAGGAACCTACAAACCCAGCTGTTACCAGTGAAATGCCTGGCTATTCATTTTCCAGGCAAACTGATGGAATTAAGATGTAGATTAAAGTCATTTTAACTCAATTGCTTTCAGTGGAATTGCACTGATCGTCACCACAGGGAACTTCACATGACTGAAGACTGTGTATTCCCGTTCTCTGCTCTTGTTCCTCTTCAAGTTAGTGGATCTTTAACCTATAAAGTCCTTTGTTGCAAGATAAATACGTGATATTAATCAATGGGATTTGCATCAGAGAGGTGTGTTACATGATTTGTTTATGCAAATAGCACAAGAAGTGAACACTCCAAGGGCAAACAGTAAGTGATGTTTGATTGGAGCTATTTAGAACGACGTGAAATGCAGTTTAATAAAATAATGTCATGTGACTCAGCACTAGATTAATCTAAAAGGTTAATGTGTCATTTAAGCAGAAAGAAGGAACAAATAGCATTTCTATTTACTGTTTATGGATAGGGATAATATTTCTGCTGTTATACTACAAAACAAAATTGCAAATAATTGTCCATGATCTTTTGAAAATGGCCAGATACCTAATGAATATGTTCAGAGAATCACTTCATAACAGTAAGCTACTCTTACTAAAGGGCAGTAAAAATAAATGTATCCTCACATGAAGAATTAATTACTTCTCTGATTTCATACAGAAATGCCGATATGAGCAAAGTGAAAATTTAATAATTCACTGACTAATAAATATAATCCTGGGGGAAAAGCCTGATTTTCTTGAAATGTACCGGATAACTTTTCCTGTCTTAGCAGAGAGAGCATGGAAAGTTTATCTCGTCAGTTTCCTTCTCATTTCCAGTAAGGTCCTGTCTTCTGCTAGACCCCTGAACAAACATTTCCTTTGTCATTTTTATGTGTATCTTTGTATTTAGTCAGATCAAGTTTAGACAGCCAGAATAATTTAAATCTTATTTAATTGTTGTCATCAACAATAACTTACATAATGCATAAGGCTTTTTCGTGGGGCTTTGAAAAAGAAAGAAGTTAATATTACAATCAATGTATTAATTATCTAGTCCAGGAGCAGAAACACTGTCTTCTAGTTTAGGTGCCCAGTCACACGGCACTGTAATTACAAGTAAAATTATCCTGGTATTTGTCATGGCATACAGTGAGACATACAGTTATTTCATTCCAGAAGCTCAGAAAATTACCCATTCCCTGCTCCTCACTGATTCCATCTTGCACAGCTTTTGCACCCATTCAGCTAGCAAAGGTCAGGCATTCCTTTGCATCCCTACCTCAGACACAATGATCAGTAAGGTTAGGTACTGTGTAAATAAGATAATTCTATCAATTTGTTTCATTTTCACACGTAAAGAGGATACTTGCTATGCAAATGCTTCTTCCTCAGACTTGCCAAGTGTTTTGATTCCCAAGAAAAAACAGAGCTATCCATTCCTCTGCCTCTAAGTTCCTTACAATCACTAGCATTCTGCTAATTGCTATTTGTAGGACTCTTCTACTGTAGAGTAGCAGCGATGGAGAAATAGTAACTTGTGCCTTTGCTCTTAGAAATTACTTGACCAAAATAAACTCTGAAGAAATAGTGATGTTGAAAAATTCATTACTAACATAGCAATGTTTACTTCCTCAGTTTCAATGATTCAGTCTTACTGCTTTACACTGCTTGATCATGCAAATCAGTTGTAGTTTAAATCAAGTCAGATAGTCGCAGCCATTTTGCCTCAAGGAACTCTACAACAGAGAGAGCATTCTGTGAAAACTTATCCATTGTTCATAGTGAAGAAATATAGCTACTTAGTAACATAATCTTATAGTCAGCTTGTCTTATAGTCAACAGCAGCTTTTTAACAAGTGTGACAACTTTAAAATTGTCTTTGCACAGGTAGGAACTCATCCTGTTGAGAAGCTTTGATAGAATTGTTCCCAGATATCCACATCAGGTCCCACTGATGGAGAACTATCATCTCTGTAGTACAGGCAGCATAGGATGGAAAGGGTGTTTGCACTCCAGGTGCTCTGAATTGGAACAGCTAAAGTAGGGACTGATACCTTCTTCCCTGGAAGATGCTACCTCAAAGCAAAATTGAATGTAGTGCTATGTGCTGCCATCAGCCACTGAAGAAACATCCTTCATACCCCTAAACTTGTATTGCAGGGGAACAAACACTCTCAGGTGGCTTAAATTTCTGATTTGTCTACCCTGGGATTTGCAGTGCACTGCTACAAGGCACTGAGACTGGTGTTCTTTATGATCACAGCAAAAGATCACTTGGATTCAGTAAGATACTGTTTAAAATACCATTCATTGAAGCTAACACTGTAGGGAAAAAGAGAATAATATAGATAATCTTACATGCCTTCAGATATAGGGAACAGTTGTATATCATTAAAAAGACCTCTAGTCAGGGAACAGCACATAATGCAGATCCCATCTGTTTGATGGCATTTTGGTCTTTAGAGCTCTTATAGGATATTCTTAGAAAAGAACAATACTATTAATCATTTCTAGTGTCAAACAAAAGGATGTTCACATGAGAACAGACTGCTTCACTCTAAGATAAATACAAGCACACACAGGTGGTGTTATTGCTGATGCAAATGGCAGCTGCCTACAGGCTCCTTCATTATCAGTACCAGCTACGTGTACCCTGCAGCCAAGGCATGTGCACAGCTCAACACAACACTGAAGGAAAGTGTCATAATACAGCTTTGCACAGCAAAAGCCTGCACCTTCTCAGGCAAACTCTTGTTTTATTAATGCAGAGCATTATTTAATGTGGAGCATTAATTCTTCAGTGGATGATGGTCTTCCTGATAGAATCACTACTGGGTTACCTAAAACACTTCTATCATTAGCTGCTGTGCTTGCCATTCATGACATCAATGTTTCAAATGCTCAGATGGCAGATAATACTTTGTGCCTGCACCTCAGATTCCTTAACCAATTTTTCAGCATAATCCAGCTGTATTTCACCATGAAGCTGACATTCTCCACCAATGAAAGCATATTGCAACAAACTGAGCTGAAAACTAAAACAAGGGCAGACTTTACCTGTCCTTTCTGCCAACTTATGTAAAATTCCTACAGGCAGATAATAGTCCTGTCTGCCATGCACACATGAATAAAACTTGCCTCTTCTCTTGCCTTCATTAGCCTCAACTCTAATAACTGCCTAATACTCTGCAGCTCAAAGCCTCTTAACTGCTCTGTATTCACTATGGCAGCCAGGTAAGTGTTTGAAAACAATTCTTTGACAGCAATCTAATTTTAATTACATACTGTGATAAAATTTGCTCTTCTTGTTGTATCAGACAGTCTGTATTTCTTGTCATCATGGTGTGTTATTGGGACGACAGCAGTTTTAAATCTAGTTCCTGTAGAACATTTACAGTTGAACATATTGTTATTTCAAGTCTGTTCTATCTTGGCTCTTCCCTTCCCATCTTTAGAATAGTTTAGTATTCTCCTTGTTCTAAAAAACTTCTAGTTTATCTCTATGAAAAGAGGTACCAATACAGTATATTGTAATACATTTCATCCTGGATGTCTGTACATGACACTCCAAGATTTGTTGCATAATTCTCCAGTCTATTGCTTATGCAACGTTGCATCTTTGCCCTTTAGAACCCACTTATGCACTGATTGAGCTTCCATTGAGGTCCCTGAAGACAGTAAATTTGAAAAAACCTCAACCTAAGGTTCATATAGGATCTCAAACCTGACAGTTTCTGTTCAGTAAAGACCCAAAGAAGCAATTTTAAATAGTTTAATTTGCATTTCATGCCATCTCATTGGTAATAAACACATTTCAGATATATACGTTTAGGGTTTTTTTCACATATATGTTTTGTGAAGCTTTCTACATTTTTAATTTATTTTTTCATCTTTCTTTTGTGTTGTTATAATTTCATTAATTATTCCTGTCATTCTTCACAATCTGACATATGAAACTCTTGATGGCCTGAAGACTTGACAAAATTAGAGAATCGTAGAATGGTTTGGATTGGAAGTGACCTTTAAAAATAACTAACACTAAGACAGTGCCATGGGCAGGAGCACCTTCCATTAGACCAGATTTCTGCAAGCTCCAGCTACACTGACTTTAAATATTTCCAGGAATGGAACATCCCCAACATCTTTGGGCAACCTCCTCCAGTGCCTCACTACTCTCATAATCAATAATGTTTTCCATATATCTACATTTCTTTTTTATTTAGTTTAATGTAATGTTATTTTAGAACCGTTGCACTTTAACCTGTTACTGCAGGCCCTAGGAAAAAAAAAAGTATATTTCCAGCTTTCTTAAAAGCCTTTTTTATATATTGAAGGGATGTCATAAGGTGTCCCCAGATTCTCTTCTCCAGGCTGAACAACCCCAGCTGTCTCAGCCTGTCTTCATAGGAGAGGTTCTTTCATCCTCTACTCATCTTCATGGCCCTGCTTGGTAATCCTTCTATCTTTCCTTATGACAAGCCCATATCTTTCTTTTCTGGGGACCCCAGAGCTGGATGCAGCATTCCATGTGGGATTCCATGAGACCAGAGTAGAGGGGCAGAATCCCCTCCCTCGTCCTGCTGGCCAGGCTCCTTTTGATGCAGCCCAGGATAAAATTGGCTTTCTGGGCTGCAAGAGCAGATTGCTTGGTCATAGTTAATTTTTTATTTACCAATATTCCCAAGTACTGCTTTCAACCTATTCACCCCCAGCCTGCTCTATTACTTGTACAGACTGTAAAGAACTATAAAGAACTTTCTGTTTTCTCCTGTTTTATTTGGAACTGTTGCATACCTCTTGTTGATGTAAAGCTCATTGATTTGTCTACTAAGTTTGATGAAAATGCCAGTGTAAGTTCAAAAAAGAGTCCAACTTTCATTTGGGTAAATAGCCATATGAAATATTACTTCATGTGTTTGGGGAGAAGATGTTCATTCTGATAAGAGTTTCAGATATAAAATAAACATACTTCCAAAACCAGAAAGAATAATATATTAATAATGGCTTAAGTGGACAGATTATTCCCTCTTTAAATAATGTGTCCAGAAAAAAACTCTAGCAAAATTGCAATGGCAGCTGACCCCAAACCTTAGGGATCCTACTGAACTACAGATTATAACTTATTTCTGGCATGTGTCTCACTTAAAGCAGAGCGAGTTAGAAAGTATTCATCTGACCATGACAGTAATTGAGCATTCTGGGGAAAGAGAATCTACTTTTTTTGATATTTTTTTCAGAATGAGAATGAAAAGAGAGACCTTACATGTCCCTACATGAAACTGAGCTTTCTAGATGGACAGGATTTGAATGTTATTGTTGCAGGAAAATGAACACTGGAGTGAAAACTTAGAGTTCTTTAGCTGTCTGCCAAAAGGACTAAATCATTGTGATGACAAAAGTTGCTCACAAGAATTGTTTTTTGCATTTTCAAATTATTTTTTTCCCCCATGCAGCTCATTTAATATGCTCAGTATGTTTCTTATTTGCAAGTATTTTAGAGAAATATAAATCAGAACTTGCTATAATTAATTTTTCTCAGATTTTACATTCGCTTCTACTAAAATGTCTTCAACTAAAGTAAAAATCTGAAATAGTGGAAATACCGCAATTGCATATTTTAAGTTTCTTTGTTGATTTCATTATCACTGAAGATTATGGTGCAGAGATTCCTAGTCTTCTTAACTTGTTATAGTGGCTATCTCTCTGTTTTTAATTGCTAAATGAAGAAGCTCCACTCATTAAATCCAAAATTCTGGAATTCTTAGATGAGGAAGGGAGGAAGGAAGGGAGGGAGGAAAGAAGGGAGGAAGGGAGGAAGAGAGGAAGGAAGGAAGGGAGGAAGGAAGGAAGGAAGGAAGGAACCTAGTTTTTCTCCAGAATAGGGTAGGGTTTTTTTAATAGAAACAACTTTTACTTACATTATATTAGGCAAAAAATTTTTCTCCATTTTGAGAAATAATAAAATGTATCAGATGTTATCTTCATGGGGACTGTAACTTAAATCACAGACCTCCTAATTTTATTAGTAGCAATTTGTCTAACCACAATAAATCCTGACTGATCTGGGTTTACCTTTCTAATTAATGCATCTCTTTATGTACATGCCAAAACTGTGGCAGAAACATATAACAATCATTTTTAATTATGTATGCAGTGAACAAGAACCATCCTTATTTCTTTTCCGCTCTAAGGAAGCATTCCCTTTTTTTTCAAGAACAGTTTAAATAAGCCTATTGAAATAGAGCTTAAGACACCCTGTAAAATTAGAAACCAACATATCTGAATGTGTTTTCTTCAAGATAATAACCACCATCACCTTCATGATGGGATTTGTGAGGACATAGATGTCTTTTCTTTCTAACTAAATAAAAGTAGAGCTTTATGACCAACTAAAGTATTTTCCTGAAAAGGTTAGCTGAGGTATGTGATGCTTTAAAAATTGTTTCCAAACATTTGATACTTCTGAGTTAGCAATTTACTGTTCTTACTAACGGGATTGTTATGTTGTCCATTTTTCACGTTTTCTCCCAAAGGCTTTTTCCAACTTTTGCATTTTTAGTAATGTTACTATTTTAATTGTAATCTATACTTTTTTATACTAAATTATTTTTATTTTGCTTTAACAACAAAAGCAGATTAATTTTATTATTTCTCTATAAAGCCTTTTCTCTAAGTTTTTGATTTTAGTTTTGTTCATTTAGTATTCTTCCTTGATTTTAAGTATTGGAGCAATAATAGTACCATCCCTTGTTTTTCAAATGATTGTTAGCTGTGACAACTTAAACAACTTAACATAACTGGCCCTGATTTTAAAACTCTCTTTGTAATCCTTCTTTCCTAAAATTCTTAAAATACCTAATCAGACAAAACAAGCTATTTTTAAAAAATGCTAAATCAGGTCTTATATGATCTCACTGCTGTTAGTTCCTATTTAGATTTGGCAGAAAATAGCTACCTTCTTCACTTACTCTTTGCTACTATGTTTTTCAAATAGTGGGGTTTTTTCATTATATGAATGCATACACATCCAGAAAGTATGTATCTAGCTATTAAAATTGCTACCTTTTCTATATCCTTTAACCAATTGATTGCAATCATTATTGTTATTATTTTTCTTCCAGGTCCTAATTTTTTTTTTAAGATGAGTAGTTGAACTGAAAAATCAATTATTCATAGAGGCTGAGTCCAGATAGATTAGATGTATTTCATTTCCCTTGTCTAAAAAATAACTTACCAAAAAATATATCAAATTAATCAGGCATAAACTACCTTTGTTAGATGTGTGTTGTATTTCATCCCATTTTCCATGTTTTTCCATTTATTTGATTATATTTTCCTTCAAAAGTCTGTCCACAGCTCTTAATACCATTGATTCATGTGACAATGAGTTTACACCTATTTAGATTGCAATTTTCTTTCCTTTGAAAAGCAGACACTGTATTTTCCCATCTCTTATATGTTAACAACTTCACTAGCTTCCTTATGATGAGTTGCAATTTCACATACAACATGTTCCAGCATAATGTTATAGAGAATACTAGTTCCTTTGGCTGAGATATGCTGGAGGTTTTTTACCACTGAAGTATTTTTTTTATCATTCGTATTTTTTTACCACAAGCTTTCTTTCTGATGTTTCAGTTACCTTCTTCCCCACTAACCACATTGTTTTTCTCCCATCCTTAATATCTTCTCCATGGTTAAAAACAAGTAGAATATTAATTTATTTTTGATGCTGTTGTAAATTAATTTTAGTCTCAGTTCTTTCTTGCTCCATCACTATATTAGATGTCACTAAACAGAATTTAAAAGTCTGTAAGGAAGGCCTTACATAATTTAATTAATAATTATGGCCAAAAAATAGGAGTAGGATAATAAAATGTTTTGATAGATTGAATATGAGAGATATGATCAATATTTAAAAATAATCCAGAACATATCATGGCAAAAGGACAAATGGGCATGAATTGATTTTTCAGAAAATTATGATAAATTTACTAACTTTCAAAGCGACATTCTGAAGAAATTTACTGTAAGAAATGTAAAAGCAAGCATCTGAACAAACTAGAGTTAAGTATCTGATCAAATGTAGGCTAATACCAATACTGATGTGTGATCAAATCATCCTGTACCACTTCTGCTGAAGGAGATACACATCCTAATATGCAATGTAACTCATACCAAAGTAGGTCAGCTAGGTCAGATGAAAGTGTATTTATTTCCTGTCATCAGCTATAATGGGAGAACAGAGCAACCAGCACCTCCCTATTTTAAGAAAATTGAAGTCTGCTCCAGGTGACTATACTTGGATTTTTATTTGCAAATCTCCTAGGCATTTGTCATTTATTCATGGTACATAGTATTTACTGGGAACTCCACTACAAGCTATTCTTATTCTTATAATAGTCTTATTAGATAATATTCTAAATGGGTAAAAGGGAAGGTGATTGGCACAAATCAAAACTGAGTTTTTTTTAATTTCTCCCTGTTTACTTAAGTAAAACAAATGCAAGTTCTCCCATATCTTTGTTTATTTTTTTCATTCTATGTCTAGACTCATGATATGCATTTAATAGAATCACTGGTGGAGATATGTGGATATTTGCACTAAAGCTGTAACATCCCAGAAAATTATTTTATAAAAAAATTACTTTCAGAGCTGCAGATCAAATATAGAGAACCGAAATAAGAGAAAAATAGGAACAGATTCAGAGTTATCACTAACTTATTAAACTGCAGTGAAAATTCTGTTTAGTTCATTCCCCATAGTCTTTGCTTACTACAGCCAGAAAAGAAGTCGAAGTCTGTGGTTCTCTTGGTACTTGATATTTTTCACAACCAAGTCACAGAAAAAAACCTCTAACAGTTTTGGCTTCCAATTGATGCTGATTCTGTGAATAATTGGCCCAACTACTCTCTCTTACTGTTACTCTCCCAGATGAATTGCATTTATTTGCTGTCCTTTTACATGTGTATCCAAGTTTTGGTTGGATACTTACATTGTTGTCCAGAATGAGGGCTCCTTATTGGGTGTGCATTGACACACACTGAGGCGAGATGTTTCTACTTTTTATTCTAGTTTGAGCAAAGTTGGGAGCTTGGTAACCCACAAAAGGCTGGCTCACTGGGCATCAAAACTTTACACTATTTATATATTACAATAAACAAATGCATCAGCATTCATTGGATACAGATTACATAATTTTTCTTTAAAGTTAGTACTCAAACCCATATTTGCTAGTTATATCACTTGTTTCTCATCCTAATTAGCCTGCATGTGCAGTTCTTCCCTCCATTTGATTCTGAGATATGTTTTGAGTAGGTAATCAGTTAGTCAGTAGTCACAATCCCCTGCTGTCGAAATTATCTTTTCCCCCAGTTACTGTTTGGTTCTGCTGATTTTACTCCTGTTAACTATAATTCAGACAGCCCATTCATCTTTGGATTGTCGTCCCTTTTCCTTAAAAAAAAATGTTAGCCAAACATACAATGTTCATGGTGCAATTGCTTAATCATAACCATCCAGGTATAGTTACAGATTAACAATTAGAAAAAACTGTAAAGCTTGATTCAAATCTTTAGAGGCTCAAATTTTGAGGGACTCAATATCAACATGATAACTTCTGTTGTTCTGTATCAACAAAGTTTATTAAAAACGTATGTGCAGGTAGACCATCTGTCTTTAAACAGAATAGGGACTAAAACTTACTAAAAATGTTTAATTTCAGGAGCTATTTTGTACCTTTACTCAAATTATGTCATTGTCTAGAAATATATAATGTATTGAAAGATTTGGCCATGTGTATGTGATTTTAGAGAATTTCCCACACCTTAAAATCAAAGGCAAAATTTACATCATAACCCTTTCTGTTTCTTGGTGCCCTTTATGTACAAAAATGCTTATTGACTCCATTTTTATGATGCACAGCAGTTCTGAACAGCAAGAGAATTGCTGTTCAATATCCTGAAAGTGACAGATGAAAAGAAGTTGGGATCTTAATAGTAATTTTCCATACAGAACCCATTGTTGCTTTTCTTCTAATTTTCAAGCTCCTTGTATTCACTAATATTTTTGTCTAAATTAAACTAAAATTAAGGGATTGTATGGTGTTTCAGATCACACATGTTCTTAGGTGTTGTTTATTCTTGCCATTTAATTTTGGTTTTTGCTTTAACAAAATAAAATTTGCAGTTATTTTTTATTTTTTGACACTTTAATTTAGTAGAGTAAAACAACCTATCTCCTTTGAAAGTATTGACTGTACATTATGCTTAAATTACTAGAAAAATTTGAAGTGTGTTGTTTCTGACTTACAGCTTTTTTTTTAAGTCTTGCACGTGTTTTAACACCTTATTATGCAGTTTATGACATGCAATTCAGAGAATGATAGATTTTCAAAATAAAAGTACTATCAAATTAATGATCTAAAGGAAAAAACGTATTTTTATCAGTATATTGAAGGCAATTACTGCATTAATATTTTTTTTTCATCTAGCAGCTTGTAGAAAATGTTGCCTTTGTGAAATAAAACCACATTAGCTTAAAATTATCTAATTGTACAAACAATTTTATCAATCTTTTAAACCAGAGTCCTAAAACAGCAAATCAGTTTCTTAGTCTGGATTTAGCAATGGTCCATGTTAAGGGATATACTATGAATATCAGGTTTGAAATTCCGTAATTTTGAACAAAAATCACTTTTAAAAATTGAGACTTCCATGCCCTTATTTGCTGTTGAGATGATTACTTGAAAGGATCAGTTCCTCTATTATTACTTTGTGGTCCATCAAGAAGTTTTACAAAACAGCAATGGCTAAGAGCAGAAATTAAAAAATTCTGTAAAAGAATAGAAACAAAACACCACCACACTGGCCAAAACTCCATATGAACTTCACACTCCTGAGTATGAAGGGCAGGTAGGCATCTGTCTTTTGACTGGAGCTAAATGGGGAGCTGCCAAGAAAACTTCCAAAATCTGAATCTCACTGCCCAAAGAGGCTTTCTGTTGATGTTGGTCATTTACAAGGGTTACAGAATAGATAAAAGCCTTACAGGCTAGATAATTCCTAACCTGCAAGTTCTTTGGTAGAGCTTTAGCTATAACCTGAAGAAATGAAAAGCAAATTCATTCACCATGCTCATTCTTTATCCACTTTAAATGATAACTTATAATAATGGTACAGATTTGTGCAACTCACATAATTTACTGTCATGATTAATTAATTAATGGAGATCATTTGAAAATACCATTGTGTATGTGGACACATTCAGTTCACTTAAATTTTGGCCTCCAGACCTATGGTTCTGATCAACTTTTGAAAAACAGGATGGGAGAAAACTTAGTAGAAAATCTACATTTAGAAGTGTTCCTTCTCTGCTTAAATTTAGCTTAAGAAATAAATGCTGCTTTTTCTAGTAGAAATCACGTACAAAGTTAAAGGGTCATGCTCTTGCATAACAGACAGGAAAGCTGGTTAGAGGACCAGAAGGAAGGAGAAAATCCTACAGGAATTTAAAGTAAGTACTGGAAGACTAGTCTGGTGCATGCTGTGGAACATGGAGTCCATTAATCCTAGGGTGGTCCAAAGAGAGGTGAAATTGGCAAAGAAGGCTTTCTTCAACATGACCTCAGTCTTGCATATTAATATCAGAAGGAGACAAATTGGTATACAGCAGTGATATTTTTGTGATAGAGCAAAAGCCTAAATGAATCAAAAAGTATGAGAAAAGACAGATAAGATGGGCAGAAAAAAGAGACATACAGGGGCAAAGGAAAAGGAAAGTGTGTCCAGAAATCACAAAATTTGAGGGAAATATTTTGGAACATTTCCTTTGGACTTTATTTGTTGCAAAACAAAAAAGCGTGTTACATCCATTCTCAAAAGTGAAACTACAAAGAACATAGAAAAAGCAATAAAAAATAAATTCATGCAAAGATATAAAATTGGAGATGAGGAACTAAAGGAGTGAAGTTCAAGTGTAAGCATTTCATATAGCTGGATGAATCCAAACTAGTGCAGTAAAACAATTGAAAACTGGTTCAAGTTAGATAAACTCTGAACATATTTACCGACACTAGAAATGGGATTACTACAATGGGAAAAATTCTGCTTCTGTCTTACAGATTTTAACAGTAAATACATGGCTACGAATGCTATGCAATGAAAGCCAGAAGGAAAAAAGAAAAAAAGAGAAAATAAGTCTCTTCTATGGGGTTTTGAAGTATTATAAGTGTTTCTGCTGCACTTGTGGCTATTGCACTAAGTGAACAATATAGTTTATAATCTGTAGCAGCTATGAACCATTCTATAGCAGAAGAGAAGAGAAATGAATTGTGGCAAACAGGGGAAGAGATCACAAATAACTGTTAGAAGGCCAGCCACAAGGCTAAACGCCTTTGAGAAGAGGTCAATGTTTGATATGTCTCTTGCTGCTGGGTGAAGTATTGTACTCTATAAAAATACTTTGATCTGGTGGGATTTAGCTTATTTGTTCCTATCCTTCAGCTCTCAGCAAGCATTAAAGCATATAATTAAAAAAGACGTTGCTTACTTCAATCCAAGATAAAGGAAGAAACTCTTTGAAAACACGATCCAATTATGTCGGGGGGGACATGAAGGTTTGAGATGCTGAAAGCTGTCAAACATATTTATTTCGAAACAAGAATGTATCCTTAGGAATTAGCTTGCTTCAAAGAGATCAGCACTTGCAGTAGAAAAGCCCTGATAACGCATCTTCATGGGCTTGTCTGTGCTTTCCTTTACTTTATGTCATCACATGGTTGCTGGAAAGATTCACATTAAAGTCACCAAATGCTTTCAGGTATAGGCCTCATCTAAATCCTTTAGAAGTGTCCCAAACCATTATTTTGCCTTAATTAAGCTCAGGTTCAAATGTTTTGGTCTAATATTGAAGGTTTGCACCTTTAAGGTGTTTCTGAATAGATGTTAGCCAGAAAAACAGTACATTTGCAAAATAATGTGAGGAGGAGGAATGTTCTAGGCATGTATGTTTATGTTCTGTGGGGGTTAGAGAAGAGATGATTTCAAGAAGTGATTTAATAGTCCGAAGTGTTTGAAAGAACCACCTCATCATTATAAAGTCCTAGACTTTAAGTAGCATGGTTGTGCATGCATGTTTTTCTGGCTAGATTCTAGAAGGACCATAAAAGCCCCTGATGAAATCACCTTTAAGATGCTAATGAAATTCCACAAAGATCCACCTTCTCTATCTGAATATCTGAGTCTCTGAACTGCCTAAGGCTCCACTGCCAGACTTTTCCATGTGCCTAAATACTTGTTAACGGGAGTATGCACAACAGCCTCTGATGCTGCTGAGCAGGTGGGTCAGGTCTGTACAGCCTTGCCTCTTTCTAGCACAGCTATATTGCAATAGCTAACACTCTAGAGACTGCAAGTTAATAAAAAAATATTAGAGTTACATGGAAGAATCCTACAAAGTTACACTAAGACAACTGGGCACAAGAAGCCAAACACATGAGGCCAACCAGAAATAGAAAAGAGTTACAGGCAGATCCTATAACCATGACCTGTTTCTTATATTCATACCATCATTGCTATTTTATTTTATAAGGGTTATTATAAACCTGTGTAGAAGGTAAAACCTCTTCATTTCTAGCACACATTGTAAAATCCATTATATGAATTGCAGGTTATAATGACTTTCCTGCCATGATTTTTATTTGGATTGCCTGCATTACCACAGTTGACTTCTACATAGGTATTAGCCTAAATTCAGCAGTGATTTCTAGTTCACAAACATTTGCTGAATTTACAGAAACTCAGTTAGATGTGACTTAGCAAAAATATACACCACTATGGGTAACAAAAATAGAAAGTTCATTGCCATTTATTGAGGTAATTTAAAAAAAATGGGGATTAAAATGGAAAATAATAATTAGTTTCAGAAGGTGTCATAATCAAAGTTAAAGTAAAATTTGTACTTTTTAATAAGTCCAAACAAAAAAAGAATGATAAATATATAGTATATCACAGCCCTGGCTTAGTAAAATTTTTTCTCACATTTGCAGCACATTTGATTATCTCATAGCCACTATCTTACAGGCAGAAATATATAGACACACGTGTCCAGTCCAGAAAATGAGGACTCTGTACACAAATTCAGACCTTGGAGGACTCCAGGCTTATGTCTAAGTCCTCCAATTTAATTATTTTTTCAATTCAGCTCATGTTTCCAAAGACACGTCCCCAGACTGAATACTAAAACAAGTTCTGACAGGGAACAATACTCATCCATTATTTTATTACATTCCATTCATATGACAAGATTTCCTTAAATATACATGACTGAATGAGGACTTTTGTTAAACATCTGGATATTAATCTCTTACTGTTTTCAACCTGTTCAGTAGCTGCAGTAAACTACTTTGTTAAATTCCTTTTATTCTACATATGTTATTCTCATTTAGTCCTTTCTATGCTGGTCTTGGGGTTTCTAAATTCAATGTTTAGGGCTTCATTGCTTAAACAAAAGGGCCTGAAGTTATCCTATGCAGTTTCCTCTGCCAGTCCAGAATATCCATCCAGTGCAGCATCAGTCAGCCCCTTTGTGGACTTCACATGCCCTCAGCCTCTCAAATTTGTTTTATTATTACTTACAGAACATAAGATTACTGACTGATTATCCCACAGCTACCAATTATATTAAGGTGACTGTTGTAGTCTAATCCCAGTAGGCAGCTCAGCCCCACACACCCACTTCCCAAAGTGGTATAGGGAAGAGGATTACCAGGACAAAAGTGAACGCTCATGAATTGAGATAAAGTTTAATATATAAAACAAAAGCTTCGTGTGCAAACAAAACAAAACAAAATAACTTTATTCACTGCTTCCCATGGCCAGGCAGGTGTTCAACCATCCCCAGGAAACCAGGGTTCCATCACATATAACGGTGGCTAGGGATGACAAATCCTGTCACTCTGAATGTACTGCTCAGCTTCCTCCTTCTTCCCCCCCGGTTTTTATTGCTGACCATGACATCATATAGCATAGGAAATCCCTTTGGTAAGTTGAGGTCAGTTATCTCACCTGTGTGTCCCCTGCCAACTTCCCAGGTATCATCAGTGTCCTCACTGGTGGGACAGTGTGAGAAGCAGAAAAAAAAGGCCTCAGTGTTGTGTAAGTGCTGTTCTGCAGTAAATAAAATATGGGTGTGATAACAACACTTTGGTGACTAATTTAAAATGTAACATCATACCAGATCCTATGAAGATAATTAACTTTATCAGGATCAAAACCACTGCAATGACTTTCGAGTCAAATACACCTGGGATGCCTAACAACAATCCACGCACAGCTTTGTAAACGTTGACTGAGCTTATACTCCATGGCTTGTATAGACACGAGTTGAACTTGTTTAAGGTAGCAAGCAATACTGATATTTTTCACAATTTTATGTTTTAGTGCAATAAATTGCTATAGTAATTAAATATAAATTTAATTTTGACTTGTCTTTCATTTTGGTGGATTGCATAGTATTGCAATGAATTGAGATATTCATATTGGGATGAATATGAATTTTTCTTATGTCAAATAAAATGGTAACATTTCGCAGATATTTTCAAATTGGAATTTACGTTTGCTTGCACTGAAGTGTGCTTAGTATCTGTATGCAGTATGAGAAAGGAAATATCCAGTTTTCCTTTGGCTATCTGCAGTATCAGAACCAGCATTGAAAGTTTTTTATTCCCTACAGTGATAGATTCTCTGATCTGGACATTTTTTTGAGCCAATAACTATAAAACATTGTTAGGGTTTACATCATAACTAGAAATGATAAATATAGGATTGGACTATCAGTCCTCATTGCTTAATTAAGTTATGGTCTGTCCAACATCAAAATTATCTTAACTCATACTTCAAAAGAAATTGACACTGGGAAAGAGGAATGACTACATCAGTGGTCCAGATAAGTACTTCCCAATATTTTTTACTTCTATATTTTTAAGGGAAAATATATTATTCTGTTAAAGACAATGTTTCTGTAACATTGATATCCATGAGAATAGGACTGGGCTCAAAAATGACTAATGGCAAGCAGTACCTCAGTTATGTCACAAAGGTAATTTTATTGAGTTTTCATGGCAAGGTTTGTTATTATGGTGGGCTGCAGGGGTGGCTTCTGTGAGAAACTGCTAGAAACTTCCCTTATGTTTGATGGAACCAATGCCACCTGGTTCCAAGATGGACCGTCCCACTGGGCAAGGCTGATCCCATTAGAGACCTCCATTGTGAGGCAGATATCCACCATGGAGGGTCTCATGCTTGGGCAGGTGGATCCCCAAAGGAGGCTGCTGCCCTATGGGATGCCTGGGCTGGAGCAGGCTCCTGGCAAGACCTGTGGATGCATGGAGAACAGACCCCATGCTAGAGCAGGTTTTGCTGGCAGGACTTGTGACTCATTCCTGAGAGACTGCACCCTGTGGAAGGGACCCACACTGGAGCAGTTCATGAAGAACTGCAGCCAGTGCGAAGGATTCATGCTGGAGAAGTTCATGGAGGACTGTCTCACATGGGAGGGACCTTTGCTGGAATGTGAGGAGTCCTCTCCCTGAGGATGAAGGTGCAGCAGAGACAACATGTAATGTTGCGGTGAGTTCGTCAACTGACCGCAGCCATTCATTTCCCTGTGTTGCAGGCAGGGATGAGACAGAGAATTCAGGAGGAAAGTTAAGCCCAGAAAGAAGGGAGTGGTGGGGGGAAGGTGCTTTTAAGATTTGTATTTATTTCTCATTTTCCTAATCTGATTTTTAATTTAATAAATTAGACTAATTTCTTCAAGTCTATTCTGTTTTGTCCATGATGGTAATTGGTGAGTGATCTCTCCCTGTCCTTGTTTTGGTCCACAAGCCTTTTGTTGTGTTTTCTCCCCCTTTTCCAGCTGAGGAGGGGAGTGATAGAGAGGTTTTGGTGGGCATCTGGTGTCAAGCTAGGGCCAACTCCCCACAGAAACTAAAGTGAGTTCTGTGTGAACATGTGTCTTAATTTCAGTATCCCTATTTTAAAATTTAAAAAGTCCACAGGAAATTCAACTGGGGGGAATAATAAAGAAGGTTGCAAAATTCCTTTATCCAAGATAATAGCAGGAGATGAATTTTTGACTCCAATTGACAATGAAGAACTGAAGAGGGAAACTACTACTGTTTCTAAACAGATTCAATAAAATTAGGAGTCATGTAAATTTTATTCTTAATACTTTTATTATTTTAAAGTCTTAACTGTTATGTTTGAAAATAATCACATTTATTTGCATTTTATTTTTAGTATCATAGTGCACGTTAAATTTTTGAAAGTTAGGTATCAAATGTAAACTAGTTTTCATCTGGCTAAACATCTGTCTTTAATTAAATGCCTAGTTTTGTAATTCTAAAGGTGAGATCAATCTCATCCTGAAAGTACACACAGAACAGAAAACAGGAACATGATCCATAACACCACAGCTAACATGCTCACACAGGAACTACAGATCTTAGGCTGTGTTCCCAGAGTCAATCTTCTCATAATCTGAAGCTTAGTTTTCTAAAATCTCATTTTACAGCTGTGCATTCCTAATCAAAGGGGGCTGTAACTGGCTTCTTCTCCATAAGTAAATAAACAGACAGATAAGAGTTGAATGGAACTGCAGAATCTGCACCAGGGCACAAGCTCTTCTCAAGCTTTAGAAAGCAGACAGTACACCACCACTCTGGCAGGATGTTTCTGAAAGCAGAAATGCAAAATTGTCTCCTGAGATACTGGGCAATGAAGATAGCTTGATGAAGTGAACAAGTTTACCACCAGCTTTGTTGGCTTTGATTTTCTTTTCTTCTGAACACTAGTCATTAATGGTCAATTAATGGTCAAATTATATCTCATGCTACACACAAATGTTGTGGAGATCTTTATAGAGATTTCTTGAATAAGTCTGTTGTTGGCTGGAGACTCTGGCCCAAATACATTAATAAAGGAAATGAATAAGCTATCCATAGATCAAAGAGTAATTAGAGATTTCAGTTACATGGAAAGATTTTGTGGTAACGGTTCTCTCTTAAAGACATTCAAGCATCAGCAAACAAGGGTTGTTTATGTCCTCAGCATGAGAACAGCTGAAGCCCATAAATAGTTTTATAGGAGCTAGTTCAGGGCTTCATTCTAGTGCTGTAATTTGAAGTGATTAACTTTTTTTTTTTTACTCTCACTCTTCATTTAATTCTGTTTGAGCCAGACTGTCATCTTTATTCAGAATGAACCGTATTTTACAGTGCAAATCATTCCAGTGATATCACTAACAGAATGTAATGCATGTTCTTCAATAAAGCATTGCTCGGATGAAATTTGACCCTTAGACAAAGGAGTCTTGATGTACTGAGTATGTACTTGATAATTTGATAAAGTTTATATATCTATTACATATAATATTTCCCTCTGTGAAGCATATGAGAGGACGAGTTTTGCATTTTTATCCATGGTTGTATAACTGGTCTTGAAACAGCAACAAAGCCCTGGAGCTCCTCACAACACTACACACACTGGAGATCTTCATCATCTTTTGTAGACAGTTGTCCTTGTGATCTGAACAGTTGTTCTGCAACACAAGCTAAAGAGATACTCTTGAGACTGCTGTTATATCACCTATTCAAAAGAAAAGGAACAATTTTTGAAGACATTTACTGTTCAAAATATCAGATTACATGGAGGAGCATGCTGCCATTACAAATTGCCAGTAGTAGTTAAAATATAAAGTTTTATATTTTATTTATATTTTTCTATGTCTTTTTACTAATTTTATTGTTACAAGTGACCAAGAGGTAGTCATTTAAAGTCGTTGCAACCAGTTAGGCACTGTCCATGGTCCTGTTGGCAGGGCTAGTCAGACTTTCTTTTAACCATGCCATAGATGTGAAAAAGAAAACTTACTGAGTACCATGGAGTCAACCTGTACTTGGGATTGATTTAAAAAATTACTTATTAAATTAGAATTCCATATGATTTTGTTCTGAAGAAATATTTTGATGTTTAATAAAATATCATTATTTTATATAATTATTTACAAAATTTTATTATTTTATGTAATAAAATATTATTATTTTATTTAACTATACTACAATAGCAGGGGAATTTTGCAAGTTTTGACATAATTAACACCGAAGTTGATTTTATAATGAGAGAATAATCTAAAATTAAGGGTAAGAATCTTGTTTATAAGCCTACTTCATCAAATATAATTCCTTCATTAAAAATATTTCTGCTTTTCCAAGTAAACCATGACAGATTTTCTATTTTTTTCCAGGACTCAAAAACTGGGCCACTATGACATCAGAGAAGTGTATCTTCTCTAGTGATTAAGACATTTGAACCTATTCTTCACTGGTATGTTGAAGTGACGAATAGGTTCTTTCCTTCCGTTTGATGATAAATCTTGAAACAGGAGGAAAAAGGAGGAGAAAAAGGAGAGGTATTAAAAATGTACTGATAGAACTACCTCTCCTGTTTAAAGCATCTAGAAGACAGATGCCGTTCTTATAATTCTGGGACTAAAGTCCTCTCTATTAATAAGAGTTAAAATATCCAGTTAGTTTATTTTAAGTTGTTTTTCTGCATGGAGGGAACTGAGAGATTGAATTTTTTATTCAACTGCTTATTAACTTAGAAGCAGCAAATTGGGTGCATGGACAACTTGCAGAAAGAAAATTGCAGTACTAGAGGCTCCCTAGCAGAGCTCTGTAGTGAAGATCCGAAGTGTAGCATAATTCAGCACTTGCTCACTCAAAAGCAGAAACTCTGAGGCAGGTATACTTAAAAATACTATCACTATGACCATTTTGCCTGATTTACCTCCTGATTTATGAGTTAAATATTTTCAATCTTAAAGAAAAGTTTTTATACATATATAATTTGTATGTATGATGTATAAGACAAATAATTAAGTACACTAGACCTATTCAACCTGTAAAAGAGAAGTATAAGGGTTCTGATGGTTCAGGTCTTTAAAATCAAAATTGCCTCAGATAATGGAAGTAAGGAACAATCATTCATTGTCTGATGACAGTGAATATCTAGTATGAATGGAAGAGGAACAAAATGAAACAAAAAGGTGTCTGATTTAAAACAAATGAAAAAGAAGGAAAGAATCTCCACAAGATGTGAATATTTGTAAGTTTACATGAGCACAAAAATCATAGACATATGGATAGAAGAAAAAAATGCATTGCTGTTTTTAAGAGACTTATCTCACAAATTCAGGGAGACTCTGCATGCAGAGTCTTAAGCACTTCTCAAGATCAAGTATAGACTGTGGTCTCAGTCAGAAGCTTTCAATGAAATCAATTTAGATAAAAACAATAATTTTGCTACTTTCAAGAAAAGCCCACAAAATGTTCTTATTCAGGTGAAAATTTTGTCCTTAAAATATTGTCAAATATTTGCACTAAATGCTTCTTGACAGTAGTTCAATATATAGGTGGAAACAAGGCTGGTAAATTGAAAGTTTCTGAGGCAAATGTCACAAGATAATCTTCATTCATGTAATTATTTTCTCTTACCCCAAAGACAAGTAACTGCATTCAGCTATTGGAAATCATCTCTGAGACATGCTAGAGCTTCAGCTGTGCCCAGTAAATGGTATGTTAGTTATTCAGGGCCAAAACTGTGCCAAAGACTGCTCTAACTATTTGGAAATAGAGAGAATAGCATTCTTCAATAGAAGTGTTCCAGTGGCTAGGAGCATTTTCTGTCTCTTCATAATTTATTATAAGATATGCAGCCAGGGAGCAAAGGCATGCAGGAATATTGAAAGCCACAATGGATCTCTAGTGATATTACACAAGAATTGTGCTCATAAAGAGTTCCTCTTTGAACATGGGCTAATAGGCAGAATCCGCACCATGTGCTCATGATTTTCAGAGATCACAGAGATGAAGAGTCAAAACATCTGAAGTTTTGTGTGTGTTTTACTAAACAGCTGCATTAAAGGAAAGCATTATTAACATGATCACTATTAATATTTTTATTAGTTTTAGTTTTTTACAAACGTCAGTTTTGAAAAGAAAGGAAAAGGTAAGATTTTTTTTGAAGTCCATAAAATAGTTTAATGAGAAATTGAATTTAAATTTTTATTTCTTTCAGAAAACATTTCTACTTTTTAAACAATCAGTTCTAGAAACAAGAGTGCTGCTCTGATTCTCCGATTCTGGTTAATTTCAGAATAGCCCAAGTGTATAGTCTTTTTTTGAAGATGTGACCACTGCTCAAGCTGGACATATATATCAGTAGTGATTTTTCAATATACTGAGGAGATATTTTACTTAATAAAATCGTTGCATAAAAAAAATCTGAACTTTCCAGTGAACAGAGATGCTTTCATTTCACTTCAGATGACAAAATGTTAATTCACACCATGACATCAGTGCTATAGATATTGTCCAGGACCCTCAGGAAGTATAACCTGATAGAATTTCAAGGTTAATTAATTATGTAACAGTATAGTACAGATGATTATAAGTTCTAGAAAAAACTCTGCTTAGCTTGAAGACAGAAAGGAAAGAGCGACTCCTGTCACCTTTCTGGTAACAAGATAAACATCCAGTGAATTGATCTGAAGTTATTTACATATTCCCACAGAAATTGAAAAGAAATATGAAAAAGCAAAATTACCTTTCCCACATGTTAATGAGTATAAAGAAAAATCATTACCTTTTTTTGTATTATGCTTCAAAGTGAGAAACATGAGTCCTTAAGTTTTCCTATCTTTAGTAGAAGGGACAGGTCCTATAAATGTCATAGTTCCCTTGTTACGCGATTTGGTTTCATATTTTGGAAAAGACTTTGTGATTTTGTTGCACTTTAGCTGAGAAGTATATGATCCATTCAAATAACAGGAAATACCTTCTCCTGATGAAGTGAATATTGTTTAGTGTGGGGGGATGAAGATTGTTCTTAATGATTACATTAGGAGTAAAAGGTGTGTTCAGTACAGAAAAGATGGTTATAAATAGAAAATGAAGGCTGACACTGAAATTGATTCCTTTCACTTTGACTCACCCAGCTGTAATAACATCACTAGTAAAAGAAGGGAAATTCCACTCCTACCAGTTGATTCTTCACTCTGCTGTCTGCTATTTGTTCTCTTGGGGCTCTTCTGACAATTTCATTTTGATTTGGGGAACAGGAAAACTGTCCTCCAATGTTTCTCTTGCAACTGCTGTTTATCCTTCCAAATGCAAGCCCCTAGATGACAGACAAAAGACAGAGTTCTTGTTTCATAAAAACTTTAAAATATAAAATTGGAATGAAAAGTCAAAATATCTTCCATTGATTCAAAAGAGAGAAAAATATGCAGCTCAACTGAGTGAATACAATTCTATTTGGTAGATTCAGAACCTTTCACAGGTATTTTGAAAGTTTTAAATGATGCATACAGAGGTAACATTCAAAATGAAAAATCATGTTGAAGACAAAAACATTTATATATATATTGGCATCAGACATATGCATAGTATGTTTTTTTATTGAATAATTTATTTAATCAATGAAATCCTCAAAAACACATCTTTTAGAAAATAAGTACAAACTACACTTTTTAAAAAAATTATCCTTTTTAATGCTTGAAGAAAGATTTGTAAATTTAGTTGTTCAATTTTCTATTGAAATTTAATCATAGTAAACTACATTCAGTATTCCTGTACTTTCTCATACTTTCTTCTCTCCCACTCTTTGAGCATACTTTCTGGAAGTCAGAAAATAAGGGAAGACAGAGAAATGATAGGAGAAACTATGAAAATGGATCTTACAACAAACAGAAGTGTAGGGATTCAAACAACAGATCTTTTTCTCTCTGTGTGTCTTTCCCTCCAGTCTCCACCACTCATTAATGTTTTTGAAGGAGTCCAACTAGCTGTTCAGAGACCTTCAGCTAAAGAAACAGAAACAGAGGGCACTTCAAAAGTTTCATTACAAAAATTACAGCAGCTAGTTTATCTCACCAGTCTATGTTTGATCTGTATGTAACAAAGTTGTATTTGATTAAAGAAAAATGATAGAAGTAGAACAAAAGTGTAACTCCTGGAAGAAAGAAAAAGTGAATCCTTTTAAGGACTACCTTGACTGTAGAAATAACTTTAGTTCAACAGAAGTATTCTGAAGGTATTCATAACTACAACTTTTCTATGACAACTTACTTTTTCTGTGATTTTCCACCTCAAATGGGAAAGCTATATGTTTAGTTCCAGCAATATAGCCGGTAGGGAGGTGACCTGGAGATGTGAAATTTTGGACGTTGAAAGAGTTAAGTACTGGAAACCTAGCTGAATCATGTTGAGAAGCAATTTTGATAAATTCAGAGAGGAATGCCAAAACTAATAGATATTAATAACAGGTAGCTACAGAAGTATAGTGCATTTATGGACATGCATACACATCTCCTCATCAATCATCATTTTTATGGAAGCAGCTATTAATAGCCATAAAACTGAGCTGCATCTTTGACTATCTTGTACTAATAAAAAATTACCTAAGCTTGACTCGAAAGCTGTGAAGTCAAATAATGGTTTATAACAGGCCTCCATAAACAAGATGGTATCAGAAGCCTTGAAACTGCAAGTGCAAGATGATACCAGATGTTCTAGAGCTATAAACTCTACTCAGAAATGGTCAATTATTATTGACTAAAGGAATGCAGCCATGGGAACAGAATAGAACTACTTTTTGCAAATAACAGAAAGAGCGATGAAAACTATCTATAATCTATATAATATCTATATCTATATATATGAAATCTAGATGTAACAAGACATGCTGAGAAAAGCATGAAAAAAAAAAAATTGTGAGAAAGGGAAGCTGGATGCTAAAAATTGTACTGAATAACCTCAAGGATACGTAATAACAAGGTGGAACAAACCCCACCAGGAAAGTTAGTTTCAAAAAAGGTTGGGATGCTTATGACTTGCCAAACAACCTGCTGAAAATGTCAAGCATAACCTCAGAAAAGATGGTAGATATTAGAAAATTGTGTGTGTCTGCTTTAACTGTTAATTTGGGATAGTTTATAATTGGATATTTTGGACTGTAAGTGCTAGTATAATTCTAAACAAATTTATATTCACTCTTTGAGTAGCCTACTACGAATTTAGTTAGACTTTCATTAAATTCTTGTTTTCAAATATAAGGTTTACTTCCCCAGCCCACAAACATGCATGAGGTCTTTCATATAATTCCTCACTGTTGCCTATGATTAGAATTTGAATGTGTGAATAATTTAGGAGGAAAAAGTAATGTTATTTCAAATTGTTAAATTCTTGATCTTATTTTGTTCTTTCCATGATCTCAAAAATATTATATACAAGTCTGGTTTTTATACCTCATGTCAAGAATCTGTTTCATGCTTTAAGAATTGGAATTTATTTAAGATATTATTACAGAGACAAATGTTTTCACTCAGTACTGTTCAGGGTTTTTAACTGTACATCTTTTCCTTCAACTGCAGATTTTGGCTTACTGTCCTTGTTCTTCACATGAATAGTTTGTCAGACTTTACATTAAAACCCTGCAAGAAATAACTGAAAACAGGATACACACAAAAAAGTTGGGTGAAATTTCATATGATCTTTATAAAGACTGGCAGTACTGAGAGCTGCCTTTGAGAAATTATTGTATTTAGACACCAAATAAAAGTTTTCAGACTAATCTGACTATCATTAAATAAAGTTTTTCAAGCTGGGGAGTGGTACAAAAAAAGTTAAGCTTTTTTAGTAGAAAAATAAATTTTCTCTAAAAAACTAGATTATATCACAATACAACTGTATACTAAATTGCCTAGGATTTAAGCCTCAGTGCTTTATAATTATTCTTAAAATTAGAAAAGGTTGTTTTAACATTTTTGAGAAAATTAAATTTGAGAATATTGTTGGATTGAAAAAAGGCCTTTTATGGCTCTTCTCAATTATTGGATGAAATATTATTTAAGATAATATAAATGATAAAACATAATTAAAAAATAAAAGAGTAAGATCCAGATTTTAAAGCTAAACATGGATGACAACAGCAGCAGTTCTCCAATAAGAAATGTTAATTATCTTTTATCTTTAAGTGGAAGTAATATAGAGGAAATAAATGGCCATTAAACAAAGAGATCTGAAGAGATTCCTCCCCATATACACACCTTTGTTTTGATACAATGTGTCTTTCAGGATTTTTCATATAGTCTTCACCAAAAATAATTAAAAGATAATTTGTGAGTTAAAAAAGTAAGCCTTACTTTTCCTTTCTGAATAAAGAAATATACATTGGAAGTAACTTCTTTTTAATACTTACTTTTCATTGAAAATCTTTTTAAAGTACAAAACTCTGCTGGCTTTTTTTCCCTCCCTAGGAAATACTAAACTTTGTTGGACGAACAAAACAAATCAATGAAGCTTACAAAATTCTATTTCAGTTATTAAAGTTTATATCACGGGAATTAAATAAGGATTTGATACTTTCTTAACTTACAGCTTTTTATTAGAGCTGCTATCAGTTTTAGATGCCTTTGGAAGTTTTAACTACAGATCTTCGTTGCAAGAGGCAATAATCAGAATATTCAAGGATTCATTTATAAGCTAATGAGATTATGCTATGCAACTTCCTCACATTTTCATTCTGATTTCACAAACAGCTAGTATCCAGATGCATGACATAGTTAAATGCCATCATGCTACATTTGACTGTAATGACATCTGGAAAAATCCATGTATTTGAAAATAACTTATACCTGCATTGTGCAAACTTTCTGGGAAACTGGGACCTGAACTCAGATATGCACAGTGCGATGTTCAAGTAGCACATTAAAAACCATAGATGATGAAACCATAGTATTCTGTGACAGATGGATTTTCTGCCTCAGTCAACACTGAACATTTACAGATGATGGAAAATAAAATATACAGAGGGGAAGTTAAAATTAATGTCTAATATTTTAGAACATTTGTCACCAATATTTCATGCTGTTGAAGACACTGTTACTATGAACAGTAGGATAGGTCTCTACTCTTGTTACTTTTCATGCATAATATATAAGCTTTCAATATATAATTAATGTAAACAATGAAATTGAAAACAAGGCACCTTCCCCCAGCCAAAAGGTTATTACAGAATACTATAATTATATAACATCTTGAATTTTGTACCTGAAGATCATGTGACTTTTTAGTTTCCTTTTTTATAAACACAGCCTTTTCTCAGAAATTTCCATCTACAACTCAGAACATCCTCAGTCTTATTTAGATCATAAAAATCCAGTTGTTTATTTGGGGTTTGACTGTCTGCCAGCAGAGCACTAAATATAGATGGTTTTTTGTTGTTTTGTTTATTAACTGATGAGAAAGATTGTTTACTATGTTAATCAGTGCATCCTTACTCCTGCCTTGAAGGCTATTTATACTGAGGCTGAATATTTCAGCTAATTGGAAGAAGAAGTCATGCTGGATCCATAAATCTTGCATATAAGGTCAATTTTACTGTTGTACTTACTCCTGCCATAACCATATATCAGTGCTTTAACTATCCCTTCTGAATTTGTTTAGTCTTTGCAAAGATTCCTGAGAGCTACAGAGGCATTCTGCAATATCTCTTATAAGACACAAAAAATATAAGTAGGTGAATGAAAATTGCATGGTGATGTTGATCATTTAATGTCCACTATCCCTTGCCACACTTGCAGAAGGCAGCCATGGAGTGCAGTACCCAGGCCATGCTGTTTTGAACACTTGCAGCTGGAGAAAACACAGGGAGCCTCACAACTTTGAATGTAGTAGGAAAATATTACTATTAAAATACTAAAAATTTTCCTTAAAAGGAAATAAAAGGGCCGGTAGTTTCAAGACAGTTGTTTACTTTTTTCATGATCAAACAATTTACTCTAAACATTAATACTGAAAGATGTTGATTTCCTCTCTCTGGTTTTGTTGAGATAAACTAAGAAAATGAGACTTCCATAGCTAAAGAAAGCAGTAAAAAAGCTTTCTGGAAACACTTAAAAACCTCCCCCCAAACATTGGCAACTGTGTGTTTGGAAATGTGGCATTAATCAGCACATTTAGTAAGAGATTAAAAATGAATATTGATTCTGCTAAGCACCCACCCACACGTGCAAGAATAGGCTGTCTCCCATGGAATTCTTTGATGTTATCTTACATTATGTATTATATTTAGCAAAGAAAAAGGTAGTATGAAGAAATCATGTTTTCAAATGTTACAGTTACAGAAACTTGGGAAAAGCACACATCATGGAAAAACCACCTGCTAGCTTATAGGGTCCTGTAGGTATTATATGATAGCAAGAACCTAACAAGAGGTGTATGTGCACCTGAAACAAAGCAAAATCTGTAAAGGAAAAAAATGCAGCAACTTAGTTCTTACTGAACTGTGATATCGGAGCTCAGAAGAGCATAGAGAGCAGGCAACTAATTAAAAAATTAAAAATTCTAATTTCTGTTAATACGACATTTTTTTGAAAGGATAGCTTCAAAATATCTTTGACAAATTTTTAATGAAAATTGTCATTTTTGAATAGATCCATATTGAGAAATACACTATGTAAACACAAAAAAATTTATAAACTATATTAAGCCTATTAAATGTCAGTCATTGAAATAAAACCCCAAGTTTTATACTACAAAATAGCTTTTAAAAATTAGTTGTGAGGTTGAAGTCCTAAAAGTCAGCAAACACTGGCAATGTTCAGGTAGGTCTAAGAGTTATGAGTTACTCAGTGGTTTTGTTTCCTTATGTCTAGAGAAAGCAGCCTGTAGGCAGCCAGCAGTAGAGCAATAATGCTGTTCTAAAAGTATACTTTGAATTTGTGTTGATACTGTTCTTGTCCAGGTCTTTAATTTCTTAGCTGTATTTTGGCATAGTACTGAGTTGCAGAGCTTGCCTTCTGCTTCCCCTTTCCCTTTCCCAGTTTGTCCTTTGGCTCCCCTGTTGTTCTCTTGGCCATGATTTCAGTCCCCTGGTCTCTCTGATCCACTTTCTGAGCCTCTTCATATCTTTCTACATTGTTGGCTCCCTCTCTTTTTCTTTTTGTATTTTTTTTAATCTCTCCCATTTATAATGTTGCACAGTTCCCACATGGCTTTGATTAATGCACTCTTCCCCTGCTTTTGCATAAGTAGGACTAAGCTAAAGAATTCCATGAACTGTTTTTAGAAGAAGCTGAAAATGTTTTCCCTTCTCCAGGACTCTCTCATTTTTGTTGGGTTTGGTTTAAATATGTTGGTTCATAAAAGCGGATGGAAAAGATGGAGCAATCCCCCTGAACCCACTCACATGGCGCCTGTGTCCTACTTAAATCACCTGAGGGATTTACTACAAGAAAATAGAATACAGTGGGTTATTTCTCTCCTTCTACACAATCTCCTTTGCTAATGCCATGGATAGAATCTGCTTTAGCCTGCGGACTAGGCACTAGCAGGCTTCTACCATATGAAGACTATGGTATCCTGACGTGAGTAACTTCCCTGCCAGTCCAGGAGATGTACTTCCCTTCTCATTGTGCTACCTAGTTTTTGATTGTTACAAATTTACACTACCTCAGCCAAGGAGGAGCATTTGTCTTTAACATGATTTTACATCTATGTCTGCCTCCAGGACTCTTTTTGATTTTATGACTCAATCTGCTAGTGCAGATTAGGTGAAATCAGCATTAACCTTCTAGGTCACTTTTTTTTCTTTCCATGGAGGAAAGACACAAGACAGCTATAAGGAAATTGTCTGAGTGTGTGCTCTTTTTTCTGAAAGCAGCAGTGTTATGTTACCTACCTGTAGTAAATTTATTTTTCAGGATCACAGTCAGTTAGAAAAGAGGGATTAAATCACGGCATCTTCTCAGGACTGAATTTTCAGGCCTGTGTGAGAAGTACAGAAGAGTCGTGTGGGGGAAGAGATCATAGGCAATAACTCAAAAACTCATCTTACCCAATTTGAGGCACCTAACTGAAATACTTGGGAGTGCAGTCAACCTTATAAAGTCAAAAGTGAGAGCTACTTGAAGGAGCGACCTAGATACTCTCAGAGGAAAGTTCAGACCTTAGACTGAAAAGCCTGCTGGAGGTCTATATCTCTCCCTTTGATCAAGGAAACTAGAAGTGCTACAAATCTACCCTAAGAGTCTTTGTCGTTGTAAGGTTAAGTGGAATGAATACAGTTCAAAAAGCATATTCTAAAATAATCTGGGGCATGTGAAGTAGAGAATAGGTGCCTAATAGGAGGTCACAAAAAACTAAGCGCTTAATTCCTAATAAGAATCTTTCATGGTTGTCAGGGCCCTGAGGGCACCTACAGACTTGCCTGTCCCTGCCCACCCCTCAAGGGCTCCTTCCTCCTGTTCATGGCCTAGGAACACATTTCGCATCCCTGGGCCATCAGCCCCTGCCCCAGCAATGCCATTTGACTTATCTCCATCTCCCCACAGCCCTGTCCTGCCTATCTGTGGGTCCACTCCCTGACCTATATCTTGGGCCAGCCTCATCTATCCCAACCCCAGAGACGCGCCTTGTACCCGGGGCTGCGGCTGCCCCAGTGGCCCCTGGATGTCCTGCTTCTGGCTGGGATGGTGGGATGTGCCCTGGCTGCCAGACCCCACCCTGATGGACCTGAGGGACCCCTGCCACTCCCCCTCGGGAATTACTGCCCCTGCTGAGTCCTGGCAGTTTTTCTTTTCCACATGTCTTTTTTCCACTTCTCTTTGCTCCATTTCCCCTTTAGGCACATCTCTGGTTTCAGAGAATATTTTTGTCTTATATCTCTTGAAGCAGGATCTTTGGGAGCGTTTAGGTGCCTAATGAAGCATATTTGGACTAATCGTATTTTTCACACTGCCTAGGCACTTCAATTCTATTGAAAACTCAGCACAAGAACATTCTTTCCTCTTCGCTTTCATCTGTGTTGTCATTTGTATCCCCATTACCCCAACACTGGGCAGAAGGGTGGGTTGCAAATTTGAGTCGAGATTCCAGATATAGCTGGGAATCTCAAGAAGATGGGAAACAGACCGGAGCAACGTATAACCAAGTGGAAAGAGAATACCAAATCAATGCAGTGTGTAATGGTCAAATTCATTGTCCTGCAGAGCTCCCATTACTCAGGGGAGCCGAGCAAGCAGGCCCTGTCACACCTGTGGTGGGTGTGCAATCAACTGGCACACTTGCAGTGGATTTGCTTCTTGCACACTCATGAGCCATTCAGTCAGAAACTTGTTAAATTCCTGTTAAAATAAAAAGAGCAATTGTTCACCATTGAAAACAATATGCCTACCTCCACAACCACTAAAAGAAGCAGTCTGATTCAGTGTTGGATGAAGAAGGAAAGGAGTGAATATCTTATACATGAGAAAATGCATACACATATTGAGAAAGGCACATATGTAATTGTGGGATGGGGATCTAGGATTTTTACAAGAAGAGAGCATTAAAAATCCTTCAAGGTTTGCCATTTGCTTCTAATATTGAAAGATAATTCAAAATTCAAGCATGTTTTGGACTAAATCTTCCCAAATCATCTTAAAATGTATGGGACACAATTCAAAAATTTGTCCAAGGTCTTTTGAAACCTGGCTGCTGCCCAGACTTTTGAGGTGTTTTGCAGACAGTGATGTATATTGTCAGGCTCTTTATATGGCTGTCTGGAGGTGATTGCTGTGCTGAGAATAGATAAGGTAATTGGCACCATGCTGAGGCAAGATTAGGAAAGGCAGACTTATAATTCCCTGGGTGATGTTCTGAGGGCAATAATTCTGAAAGAATTTAAAAAAATTAAAATTCAATGTCACATAAACACAAGCTCTTTATCATTTAGGGTTGGGAGTTGGGAGGGAAAGTCAAGTGAAAACCTCCAAGGGAGCAAACATGTCACAGAGACATTGCAAATGTAGTGACAGGTGCTCCACACAGCAAAAATGAAAGGCATCATTTTCTAACCACCAAATGACTGTTTCTTCTGAGAAGACAGTAACACAGCTTCTTTCTAAGCGAGATTTCCTCTGACAATAGTTTTTCCTTGCTAAGATCTCAGAACAATTTATAATTTCCTCATTTCAGTTTGACAACTGTTCCAAATCAATTTGCCAAATAACCAGGATTAACCAGTATTTTTACCCAGAAATGAATATGGACATTCTTTATGAAATGAGAAAGTTTGTGAATTACTGGGAAGATCAGCCATTCTTACAGTGTCAGTCATCCTACTCTTGACTGGGCTGAGCCCTGAAGCCTGTTTCCTGGAATGAGCTTCTGTACAATCTGCAGACTTAATGCATGCAGTCAGCTTCCAAAAAAGAACCGTAGGGGAGGACTGGAGCACTCCAGACCATGGGACAACTTACATAATGATACTGCTTGTAAACTAGAGGTAGCTCTTGAAAAACAGGTTGAGATGGCACTTATATTCATTAATAATGAATGCCTTCCAGGAAAACCTTTATGTATGAAAGCGTGTCACTGGCTTAGGCCCAAAATTAGAATGGCTGTGTAGATTTAGGTCTCTGTCTGTACTAAAAAATCTGATAGTCTTGAACTTGCTTAGGGAATCCAGTTTTGGTATGAAGGTGCTGCTGACGTAATTTTCACAGGATTTTTAAGGTATACAAGTTATCCATGCACAACAGAAGTCATTGTCTAAAGCTGTCAGGTAAATTGAGGTGAAAGGCAATCAGTTAAAGATGGAATTTAAATCTGTTAAGTTGATCAGAATTATGGTCTTCCTATGGGATAATTACAAATTATCTTCCTATGGGATCTTACAAATTCTACCAAAAGGTTTTATTTCATTTCCATACCTTAGTTGCCGGGGCGGGGAGAGAACAAATTCAGATTTTATTTTTTCTTCCAGACATTCTAAGTAATACATATATACTTGAATTTAATGGCAGTTTTATACCTATGTGATTTTATAATCTCTTCATACATCTGTAGTTTTGTGACTGTATTGTCATGGTGAGTTATTCTTAATTTAGGAAGGCCTTTCTTAGTGACACTACCAATCTGAGAAAACTGGGGATGTACTAAATAAAGAGAGCTATAGCTGACCAAATATTTGTATGGAGACATTTGCCACCCTGGAGCTCTTTTGTCATGTTGGAGTTTTTGGACTGGTTTTGAGAATGATAAATTTGCGGATGAGAACATTGCTTTTGTTTCAAAGCATTTTGGTTGAAGTAATGTGGCTACTAATGGTTAGTACCAATCAAAAAATAATCCAGTTTATCCTCATGTTGACTCTCCACTTCATCTGTGGAAAGTAGACGGTACATAGAATCACAGAATGTTTTGGATTGAAAGGGACCTTAAAGATCATCTGGTTCTAAGCCCCCTGTCACGGGCAGGGGCACCTTCCGGTAAACCAGCTGTCTCAAAACCTCGTCCAGCCTAGCCTTGAACACTTCCAGCACTACATGGCCTTGGAATGTATCCCTCTACAGCTTTCTCATAAGGCCCCTTTTAGGTACTGGAAGGCTGTTAGAATGTCTCCCAAAACCCCAACTCTCTCAGCCTGTCTATTCTCAGAGTGCTCCAGCCCTCTGATCATCCTCATAAGCCTCCTTTGGACTAACTCCAACAGGTCGATGTCATCATGCTGAGGAGTCCAGAGCTGGACCCAATGCTTTAGGTGGGGTCTCATAAGAACAGAGTAGAGGGGAAGGATCACCTCCCTCAACATGCTGATCACATCTTAAAGGTGATTTAGAAAGTTATAGATCATTACCAAAATTTGTTTGACAAGACATGGTGCACAAAGGGATGAGGCAGGCCACATGTCCCTCTTCAGAGCAAGACTCAGTCTATAAATTAGATGTTTTATCTCTAGGGATTTGGACCTTGAATTTTTTTTAGTAGAATCACAAGAAATTTGGACTCATTCTTCTTAAACCAAAGATATTTAATTATTTCTAAACTGAGACTATTTCTGCTGATGACCAAAAGGGGTTAGAAATTTTTTTTTTTTTTATCAACACTGCATTTTGTGAGACTGATCCCACAGATATAATAGTTTGCTAGGTCAAGACTGCCATGAGATTTAAAAAAAGAAAATGCCTTTCCTCTGCTGGGGTTAAAAATTACCAAAGAGTTTAATTCTATCAAAAGAGAAGAACTTTGTACTCAAACTTGGAAAGATTTCTGGAAAAAAAAGATGAAAGCCCTTAAGAGATAAATTGTGTTAAGTTTTAGAAATTAGCTGAATAGGAATTTTCAGGATCACAGCTTTGGATCTGACCTAAATTAAATTGAAACCTCACATTAGATGGTTAAATACTTTTTTTCTTCTCTTCCCTTCAATCCAAAACTCAGTGATTAGCAATGAGAAAGTAATCTCTTCTCTCTAAAAATGCCATAAATATTAAAGCTTTAGTAATCACTAAAAATAAAGTTCTTACAGGACAGGAAATAATGAACATATGCTAAACCTTGCAGCTAACAAAGGTGTGTTTAAACAGGAATTTATTCTCTTTGATACAAACATGGCTATACAAGACTTATCCTAGCAGATAGGGGTTCAATGTCTTTTTGCTTTTTAATAACTGAGAGGTCTGAGCTGTTAATATGAAGAGATTCCAGAAAATGCCTCTTTAATTAAAATAGAATGATGGACAATGTTTAATTCCATTGTCTTACAAATTATAACACCAAAGACATCTCTGAAACGTGAATCAACTATACTTTCAACAACAAGAAATAGAGAAAAAAGGGTAGAAGTTTCTTAACATGTTTTCTTCTGAAAGACAAGGATAGAATTATTTGATGTGGATAATTAAAACAAATGATGTTCACATCCCAATGTTTACTGTACTTGTGCTTGATATTACAAACCTTGCAGGCAGCCTAAAGCAGTAACTTAAATTAACGAAGGAAACTGGGATGAAAGACTACTCATAATGTTGAAGGTTGAAGAAATTGTTAGAAATAGTATCACTGTAGGAATTTTTTAACTTAAAAAGATAACATCATCAGAGGGACTTAAAACCATTACACTTCCGAAACAAAAAGAGTCCTTAAATTGTTTTTTGTGCATCAGCAGGGATTGTGGAAGAAAAGATCAATTAGGAACAAAACACAAAGAAAGGATCCAACTGGATCATAAAGCAACAACTTAGGAAAACTGTGGATAGACCATGTTGATGTATCTGAAAGCCAAAATTTTCTCCAAAATTTATGTGTGGTTTTTTGGTTTATAAGTTTATCTTTAAAACTGGGTATTTTTTCATAAAAGGAAAACCCCTACCTTCTCAAACTTAGTAATAGTGGTAAGTAACCTTTAATTGCAGCGAATAATATTTGTCAGGTTGTTAATAATATAACTCCAAACTCCCTAGCTTGATAAAAGACTAAAAGATGGAAAATAATTTCTTAGTCACATCAATAATACTAATTGATAATACTAATCCCAACTATTTCAAAATTTTATAATATTTTTTAAAATTATTTTCTAAAACATAGGTAGTTGAAACTTTTAAAAAATGAGGAATGAACACTGATTAAAAAATGGGGAAACTAGGCCATGTGAAAGTGTTGCTCAAGACAGTTAGGAAATTTTTATTAAAGAAATGGATAAAGTCCATTTTCCTCATTTTAAGATACTATTTTAAAAACTTTAAATACATGCTTTAGGAAAGATTTTTAAAATATAGGCCACATATATGTGTTAGAAGATTTCAGAATTTAGTCAACATTTCAATAAATAAAGAGCTTGTGATTACAAGGCTAGGTCTTCTGACAGATTTTGTTACGTAATTGCAATATTTTAAATTCAAATTTACAACCTCAATCTACAGTCTTCTCAGTGAGCTGGCACTCAAAACACCTGGATGTGGTTCCTGCTAGCAACATCCCTACTGCTCTTCATGAATGTCAGGTGCTTAACTGCTGGGGCCATTCACACCTTTAAGCCCTTTCTTATTTATGATGATAGTAGAGTAAGAATAGTTATAAAAAATGTAACCACTGCCCCATCTTCTAAGTACTAGCTGCAAACCAGAAGGAAAAGATATAATAACATGTTTTCAGCCATACTCATCAAACTTGTCCTTATGTAGAACCCCTCAACAATAATATAATGCTCACAGAATCATTAGGATATTGAAAATTTGGGAGTGGGAAATTTGAATTTACAGGAGTGGCTGACTCAAATTCTTCCTCTAACTGCTCTTTGGCATTGTGAAAACTCTTTAAATAGCAGTGGCAAAAAAAAATGGATTAAATGTGTGACTAAAGTTGTGCCATCAAGGTTATTTATATAGACACAGAGAGACCAGTCCTTTTATAAATATAAAACAGGCTATTCTTTTTGTGGAACAGGTTAAGATACACAACTTTGAGCGTATCTTTAAACCCATGCCTGTAAGATAGTGAGCAATATAAGTAAAACTCCTAAAGTCAAATCAGAAACAGGAATACTTGAATTTCTGCCTCTAGAATTTCATCTGACTACATTTATTACTAGACTATTAAGTGTGTGATCAAAAAATAAGATCTGGTATATTTTCTCCAACACTGTATTCATAGCAGTGAGATTATAGCAGAAAGAACAGTTCTAGCCTCAAGGGGGATGCTTATTTCATTGAGAGAGGTAAGCAGGGTTTCATTTCCCATCTAAATTTTCTATGGAGTAAAGGTCTCCATACCCTGCATGCTGTACTTTGTAAATCTTTCTAAAGGATTATAAATTTTCCTCAGTATTGTTCTGCTTGTGTCCATCAATTAGCAATGCAGATTCCACAGAGTAGCAGAGTATGTAGTAAAGGGATCTTGTCACTGAGTCTCAGACACCTTTATGTTTTTAGCTCTTAAATCTTTAGAATTGTTATGTTATGGTTCAAAGAAATGTAGCAAGCATGGGTCATACCCAAGTGAATATAGTTGTGGGGTGCAGGTGCTGACTTTCTTCTTGGGAATACAATCGACATTAACTGCATCTACAGTAAGAAAAATAAAAAATAATTGATGGCTATAAACCACTCAAGGTAATAGTATACAAAGACATGAACAATGAAAAAAAAATTATTACAATTAATTAGGTGACTACTCTAAATACAGCTCTTCTAGAGTTGCTTAACAAACAAGCAGGTCAAAATATGGAATTAAGTAAAAAAAGGAACAATATGGACAGAGCTAGAAATCAGTCTTGAGATAAAAAAAGAGGAAGAGCTACGAACAAACTTTCAGAAAAGGATAAAATGCAATATTGCATAGATTAATGGGATCAAAATGACAAGATAAAACTTTGTATGTATTTGCTTGGGGTAATTATAAGATGTTCTCTAGAGTAATTCAGTTTTCCTCTTGTCATTAAGCATTCTAATGTGTTTGTGTGTCATACTGGTATTTGAACTTCACAAAGATTGAAGTTTTCAGCCCTTTCTTTCTATAGATAATAAAAAACCAATCTACCTTACTGAAACCTGACTTAGCAACTTTTCCAGCAAAGTAACACAGAGTATTTGTCTGATCATATCAAAAAGGAATTGCACAGCATGTAGGAAAACTTTTTGAAAAGGTTTATGTTGGGTTTTTGCTTGTTTGGTTGGTTGGTGATTTGGTTTTGGTTTGTATTTTGGTTTTGGTTTTTTTTTTTTTAACAAATTATAAAGAAAAGACAGGCTTCTTGAATTCACTATTACTTTAAAAATCTCACCTTAAAAATCTAACCAGTCCCCCATCATCTAAGTATTAGCTGTGAACCAGAAGCAGATAGAATAACAACATTAATCTAAGTCTAGTAAATAATCTCTGCAATTCAGAAAAGAGAGGAATTTCCAATGTGCATATTCACTGAATACACTCTGCTTTGCTTAATGCCAATCAGGTTATAGTTTTTTCCCTTGGGAAAATTATTTTGAATCAACTTATTATTGATCATTACTGTTGCTTGGAAAGCCACCTGCTCCTTTTTCTTCATATCTCTAGAGAATTGCTCTTCTTTATGGTACCCCTGGTCTTCCTAGAGCAAAATGGGGATATTGGCCTGTAATTCTCAGGCCTGAATCTCTGTTAAATTTATTGCAGTGATTTTCTATTTGGAAATTGAAGACGGGATCTTTCTTCCATAGAATTAATGTTTATTTCTTAAAAGTCCAAAAGTACTAAAAAAGATGATAACATAAGGATATTATACATATTTTCAAAGATTTTATATTTTTCTATGGTAAACAGAACCCAATTCCAGTGGCAATAAATGATAAAGAAGTTTTGACATTCTGTCATCAGTATCTCTCTTGTTTACCTTCCACGCATTTGTTACTTGTCACTTGCCACTTGCCTAGGTGAAAGCCTATACACTGTCTTTGCACCCTCACTGACCTGTTGGCAATTCTCTTCCTAACACATCCCAGGATGCTGTTTCATATGAGGGCACACTGGAGAAGCATGTTCAATTTGTCCACCAGGACATCCAGGTCCTGTTCTGCCAAGCTGTTTCCAGGCAGAGAGCCTGTGTAGGACTTTGCTTTTCTTTTTGCTGAACTTTGCAAGATTCCAGTTGTCTTATTTCTCCAGCCTGTAGAGGTCCTTTTGAATGACAGCACAACCCTCTGGCGTGTTGGCATCTTCTCCTAATTTGGTATCATCTGAAAACTTCCAGAGGTTGCACTCTGAGCACATAAACTTGCACATTCAGCTTGCTAGCCCAATCTACCACCTTCCTACTTGATTACTACTCATTATCTCTCTCCCTGGTTGTTCCTACTTTAGAGTTCTCTACAACTCATTGGTCACCCTGTTGGCAAGTACTATTGCCTTTGATTTGGCCTGTAAGCAATGGCTATTGTCAGTGATTTATATCTAAAACATTATCTAAAACTCTGCATGGTATGTTAGACAGTACAGAGACAACCTTTCTCTAGAGTTCCTTTTTTCTTAGTAGCCCCACACCTTTAGCTTCCCAGAGCTATCTTACTGTTTCAGAAAAACACCCCACCGGATTAAGCTGTGGCTCACTTTCCCTTCTCCCATATCATACTTAACTCTCCTACTTCCTGTAGTAGTTCTTCCTCCTTAAACAAGTTCCTTCCTGACATTACAATACAAATCTATCTCTTTTTTTTTTCACTGAACAGGAAGAAGTAATCACTTGTAATTGTTGATTGCATGCATAGATAGATAGATATACAGATAGACACACAGATATATAGCCAACTCACTCTTGGAAAGTCAGATCAGTAAAATTTTTAAATTTAGCTCTGAATATTTTTGGATTCAGTAGTTATTATTCTTTACTGAGGATATACTGTTACGATTCCTGAGTCTGAATCCTGTTAATGCAAAATTTTTTAATTCATTGCTGATGGGTTTTTTAAAAAATATATTTATTTATCTTTACATAATTCAGCTGTCTGTTTTTTCCTCACATGGGAATTTCTCAAGTATCCAGTGTCAATCCCATTGAAAAAATATTCTTTATATTCAGTGGTAAGTTGGAATAGAGACAAAAACCTGCAGGAGATTGTTCACAGTGATCTGTGCCTTTAAGTTTAAGATTATCTGCTGAATCTTACACCAACAGCAGATTTTTCAGTCTGCCTTTTTATTTGCAGCCTGGAGGTCATAAGAGTGAGATATTACATTGATGTGCAAGATCTATCCTTCATAAAATTAAGTATCAGTTTGCTAGTCACAGAGAAAGGTAGATTTTTCCCACAGTGCAATTTGCCACTGGTGACCCTGGAGCCAAGGCTAATGATCTAGATTATAATCACTTGTTAAGAATTTCCTCATAAATGGGAATTATAAAAGACATATTTTTCAGAGTCTTTCGTATGTTTGCCAGCAAACCTATAGCCTTGCCTGTGTTTGACTTACTCCACATGAAAATATCAAAACCTATAAATAGACTAGCTCTGCCTTATTCATTCTTTGCTAGAGAGACAGAGAGACAGTCTGTTTGACATCAAAGTCATGGTGGGGAGTCTCAGCCTGCTTCGAGTTTAGAGTTGCACCAGCTGTAGGTTTTCTTTACATGCCAACTGCAACATGAAGTGATTTTACATCCCCATTTTAAATATAACTTAGTTTCACCATCATCAACATCCTGAATGCAATTTCTCCTTTCTCTTGTAAACAGGCGTTTTTGCAAATGTTCATTCACTGTGCAAGATGAGTTAGGGAATAGATGTCTAATTCTGAATAAACAGTTATTGCATAACTGTTTATGTTTATATAGTTTCTGTATAAGAAACTACTACATTTGGAAGTATGAAGGTACTGAGGTATCTCCATAAAAGCAACCATATGTGGGACTTAACTTCATAAGTAAAAAAGAAGTAAGACATCATATGGTAATAGAGCATAACAGACTTTGAAAAGGAAAACAATTAGTTAAGACAACATACAAACCAGTTATATCACTTGTAATGAGGAAAAAGCTTGAGGAGTTTGAGTTAAGGAATGATAATAAACTGAACAGTCAGAGACTAGTCAGTAAATAGTCTGACAACATATGCATTTAAGGAAGGATTTCTTAATAGAAACCTTTTAAATACAATAAAATAAAAATAAAAATAAAAATAAAAATAAAAATAAAAATAAAAATAAAAATAAAAATAGAAATAAAAATAAAAATAAAAATAAAAATAATCCTTTAAATAGAATAGTTATATTGACATACATTGGAATACATCAGCCTAATTTTTTTTTAAGAAACAATTATATGGATTACTAGTTTTAAAGAAGTTATCATTATTTCGTAAGGGATGTGTAAATATTGCTCAGCAAGTAAAAAAAGTGTGTGTTATTGACACTGTTTTAGTGATAAATCCAAAACATAGCGACATATCAACTACCATGGATAAAATTAAATCTACCCCAGCCAAAAAAAGTTATTATTAATAAATACTGGTATGAGGGATGCTACACATCTCTTCCTAGTTCAAATGGACATGTATTTGTATGCAAATCTGACTGCAACATAGTCCATACCAACCTTTAGGAAAACAAAAATCTACTTTGCATCAAAGCTTATCTTAGAAATACTTGATCGCTCTGAGATACAAGTTTTGCAAAGTCATCTCTAGTTTCTATATTTGACCATACTTGTTTATACACAGTCATTATTTTGTCATATTGAAATGTGACAACCATGGTCTGTAATGTATGGTTTACACATAAAAATTAAGTTCTTCTATTTCTACTTTCTAATACTAAAACCAGTGATGGTTGTAATCAAATGAATATTAAGCATTCTTATTTGCCCAATGAAAATAGTAGGTACTAACTAGACATATAGCATACTGAATAACGTAAAAATGGTATTTTAGTTTTCTGTAGAAACAGCAACTATACTGAATCAAAAGCAGAGAGCAGTATTTAATGGAAAACAATGAAGATAGCTTTGAATTGACTGACTAAACCTGTTTCTATATTAAAGTTAACATTTTCTGTTTGCTACTCTGAAAGTTGAGAGTTATAACTATAGTTTCCAAGCCTGGCAAATGATTAATGAGTTCTATCCTCTGCTGTATTAAAGAATGGAATGAAAACTTAATGGCCAAAGAGTGCATATATATCTTCAAAAATAACAAAGAAACAAAGAGATAAAATGTGTCTAAGTTTTTCACCATTCCCTTGATGCTGATATTTTTAGAAGCACAGGCACACATACACAATCAATAGTACATCCTGTGAGACATTCAACCACTTCTCACTCCTAATGGCTCAATTACTTGAGTAAAATTTGGAATACACATAATCCTTGTAACAGTAAGTTAAAATAATTTAGTAAACTAAGGAGAAATAATCTGAAATCCCAAAGAGGACAGTGAAAATAAGAAGTGAAATGAGAATTTGCTCAGAATGGCTCTGTAGTTAAAAGAGCAATAGAAAAATCCTGTTGCTAACTTGAGATATTTATCTTAGAGATAAGCTCTCCACAGTACTTTGTTGTAACTGAGCATTTATATATATGCCTATGCGTATGTATGCTTGTATATATTTATATCTATATATCTATATTTAAATACGTGAATTAGGCAATTGCAGATTGCTGCTGTGAGAATGATGCAAAACACAGGGTACTAACTTGGGGATAAAGATTTCATTAAATCTATTAAATAACATCATGAATCATGTTAATGATAAACTCTTGCTATTAAAAAACTCCTAGTCTTTATGTCCTAAGTTAGTTGTGGGTATGCAGTACCACCAGGATGATTTTATATAGCTGGTACAGATAGGAAGTGCCCTTGATAATCTTTAGTTGCTATGGTTGAGGCTCTTCTGTCAGAACTGTAGTGGGCTGTCATCTCTTTTATTTTATTTTTCTTTATTATACTCATTACTATTATGCTATTGCCTCCCTTCCAAAAGGGTAGGTCTCATTTGATCCTGATCTGGTTTTTTTTCTCTTGCCTGTCTCCAATGAATTTGGCAGGAGGTCCTGTCTGTTTGCACTCTTTTACTCATAGCTTGTTCTTTGCCAGCTTGTGTGTCTCCTAGGTTGAGCTACATCTTTTCAACTTTACCCCTTTAGTGGTCACATATCCCACATGCTTACAAAAATACTTACAGCTTGTTCCATTTGTCTGCTTCATCCCAGATTTACAAAATGTTTAACTACTGCTTTTAGTTACATATTTTAATATGCAAGAGATGTTCTTAGCAAAAATATTGTTGATAAAATGATCAATACAAAGTGATACTATTTATATTGTGATTGATACACACAATTTCTTGGTGTACAGATATCTGCTTTGGCTACATCTTTTACAGAGTCTGAGAGAGCTGCCTCTGGACCCTCATCCAGCAGCCAACGGACCAGATCAACACCTGTTAGAATGGGATAGACCCATTGCTTCCATTGAGCTGAGTCTGACTGACTCATTATCTCATAGTGAATTGAGATGATTAAAGTGATAGAAAAATAATCTAACAAGAATAATTTCATTAAATTGGTTTATTTTGTGACTCTGTGAAAGCTGGAGGCCTCATGCTGGAGGCATCATGCTAGGGGAAGGTGTCATTTAAATGGATCTGTGGCAGGAAAGGGAAGAATTTAAGGAAGTAGAGAAAATATAGGAAATCTACATCAAGAGAAGGACATAACAAAAGAGAAGTTTCCTTCATTCTGCAAAGGTGAATCATTCACCTTCCTCAGCTGTGTTTTCAGCCCGCTCAGTAAGGCTTCTGTTCTGAAGCATCATCTTCTACTACCTTCTTATGGTCCTTTCTCAGCTGCTGACAAATATGACTAAAAAGCACCTCATGTAGAATTCTGATTTTGAATTTATTAGTAAGTAACTCAAAAAAATAAAGCTGTAGTGGTTTGGTTCAAAATGCCCATTACTTACTTATTTTTCCTTCTGTGAGATAAGAACCAGGAGAAAAGCAAAGCAGGCACAAAACTTAAACCTTAAAAGCATAAAGAAGTTTATTAACAGAACTACAAGGCAGGGAAAAAAAAGTTAGACTAAACCTTCAGAACACTTCTCCTCCCCCCACCTTCTTCCCTCCTCCCACCGACAATGTGAAAAAAACAACCCTCAAGGTTTTCCAGAGTCAGTTTACCATCTCTATAATAACCTTTCTCAGTCCACTTAGGGAGAGGAGTCTCTCTTGCTCATGCTATGGAGACATCTCCACACGAAAACAGTTAAACAGTTCTCTTGTGGCTCAGTGTCACAGCAAGGCCGCCCGGAATGGTTTCTGCTTGCCTGTGAAAGTCCCTTCCCTCAACTTGCAGCTTTCCCCACAACTGCTCGA
>VXAD01004809.1:1376227-1395800 GCA_013399195.1 Dicrurus megarhynchus
ATGGCCCGTCCGGAGCAGCTGAGGGGGCCTGGCCCGCCCGAAGCATGGCTGGGGCCGGAGCAGGGCTGGGCGGGGGCCGGGCCGGGCTGGGCCGGGCCGGGCCGCAGATGGAACAGGGCCGCTCCAGGGTGGTCTCCTGGCCGGCCTGGCCGGGCCGAGCAGGGCCCGGCCCCGCTGGGCCGTGCCCCGGGCCTCCCCCAGTTACCTGTCCAAAAGCCGGAAGTCAGAGAGAGCTTCCCGGGCTCTGTTCGTTCTTAAATGTGGATCACAGAGGCGTACCAAGCTTCTTAAGTGGCTTAAAGACGTTGTCAATATTCCAACTAGCCAGTTGATTGGTTAGGTCAGGTCTAGAGGAAGCTGTAAGCACCTCTTTGCAAAAAAATCACTTCCGAGGCTGAAGGAGTCTTTCCTCAAAACTCAAACTATGCTAACCCATGACAAAAGCATACTATCTAACACAGTAAAACCTACTGGAAAGTTGCTTTCTTTCTATCTCTCCCTCTCTCTCTTTTTCTCCCCATTCCTTCGTTTCCCTTGGCCCACAAAATCTTTGTGTTTCATGTCTAGGCAGGGCTCCAGCTTGATACAAGCCTAGAAAACTGTGGATCAGACCTTTATAGATGCTGTATATTCAAAGGGAAAAACATATCTTGGGTGAATGACAGTCATTTATGACATTTATGGCCCATTACAAATAGCAATAGTCTTGAATGCTGAGTGAAATACGGTGTAGTGTTTGAAGTAAAAGGAAAGGAAGGAAAGGGACTTAACACCAGCCAGGAAGAAGTAAAACTGAATGGAGTAGACAAGTAGATTCTTCACATTACTCTCCCGGGTTGGCTGGGATTTTTGTCTGTTTGTTTTTCCACTTTTGCTCTTTGTTCAGTGACATCAACTGGTTGCCATGGGTCATGATGCCAAGGATGGAAAAAGAGCCCAGGCAGCCGTCAGTGCTCATGGTAATCTTCACAGTCTTTCTGGAACTACAGCCTAAAAGTAAAACTCTTATGATTGTCTTTCACTCTCATCCACTTTTTGTGAAAATTTACAACAGAAATACGAATATGATTACATTAGAATTTCATGTCGTATGATTGCAATAATAAACAAAGTTTTGAGCTGGTTAGTTAATATAAAACAAATCAAATTGTTTGTAAAGCTCCAAAAATGATTATAAACAATTTTCAGAGGAAGAAATACAAGTACACAGCGATTTACTAAGTAGCCTAAAGTCACTTACAGAGCTGGAATTTGAAATAAGAACTCATTGACACAGGTCAGTAAGCAATAGTAGTGGAACCTGCCTCTACTTTATTATGGTAATCAAGATGATATGATTCTCTTAAGAGTTCTATTTTAATTTGTCCTGCATGGATAAATAACAATTTAAATTGAGAAATAACAAATGTCTTATTCTATATAAATAAAAAATGAAGTAGAAAAAAAGGTCAGAGGAATTACTCAAGCAAAGAAATAAAATTTTCGCTAAAGCAGAACTGAGCTTTTAATCCAGAAAATGTTGCTATTCTCATATTGACTCCACAGGAAAAAAAAACCATGCATGAATTCTGAAAGGTGAAAGCCACCACTTTAAGTTTCCAAAGAAGTTTAAAAAAAAAGAGTTGCTAATCCTCTGGTCTTAAAATAAACGCATCACTTAATAAGCAGTTATCTTGCCATTTAAATAGTAATCTCCTGAGCATATTTTAGCTACAAAGTGCTCTCCTAAAATATGCCAAACACTAACCTTCATTTTCTATGTTCCAAAGAACAATAAGGTGAACTAAAATTGTACTTATATGAAGTGTATATAGAGTTCCTATCTATGGCTTTACACCTAAAAAAACCCCACCAAAACCATCCATAGGAGAAAAAAAAAATGTAAAAGGCCAAACAAGAGGGAATAAGTACTCAGCCTTGGACATGCCATTAGGATTAATAGAGAGGACAGACCACAGATAGTAGATGGTTAGAAGAAAACAAAAATAGAGAATATTGGGGTGTGAGGGGGAGGTTTATAGTGTGCACTGAAATAAGTTTTTAGTCTTTCAGCAAAATTCACATAAAGATATGCTTCCCAAGGTATCACAGGTGTGTAAAAAACCTAGAGAGTTCTCAGCAATAGGCACTAGGAAACTAAAATAAGTCAAAAGAGATCATTATTTTATCATGTTTTTTCTCTAGAATGAACATCCAAGTATAATAGAAAAAATTAAAGTGTCTCAGAATCTACTTCAGATGTCATAAAGGAAACAGAATAGTTGTTTTGATTGAAATTATAAAAAAATCCAACAAAACACACACAGCAAATCAATATCAAAACAACAGGTATCTTGTTATTTTGCTTCTGCTTTGTTATCACATTAGTGCCAGATAATTTCATGAGAAAAATTAATGAGATTTATCATTCCCTAGTAGCTACCCATCAGCCAGTGAATACTTGAGGTTTTTCTTTGTCATGATGTTTCACAGGACAGAAAGTAAAAACTGAATTATTCATACTGAATACCTGGGAGCTGCATGTATTCAGCAATTTTGGAGACCAAAATGTCATACTATAGAATGTGGTGTTTATTTTTGGTCACAAAAACTAAGTATTTGGTCAAGGTTGCATAATTTAAGAAATATTTTTTTTTACAGTTGGTCAGAAATCAAGAAAGAAAGAAAGTGAGCAAACAAAACAGAAAGCTGTCTATTAGGATCTGATTTGTTCTTGATAAACACATATTAGGACTGATTTTTGAGAATAAATTTTGTTTATAAGCAGGAATAAAAAAAATACAGCCAGTGCTAAAGTTACATAAATAATGTAAAGTCAGTATTTAACATGGCTTATTATAGAAGATCTAACTCAGTCTTTAAGATAACCTGGTACAATCCATTTTGCCTGTGAGGATCAGGCTACTTTAAGTATTCCAGGGATTTTAGTGCACTTTGTATTTCACAGAATCAGGAAGAGGACATGAGGGGACAGGGAAGAAATTTTTTTTTATGACAGACCCTTATATCAGGTTCTGCAAATTTGGCTTTTTTGGATTACCATATTTAACCTGAAGGGGAGAAATTCTTTCCCTTTTAAGTTAACACTTATCATGAGCTCTAGCACTAATGTATTTGTTATGGCAGCAGCATATTAAGGTGGCTTAGGCTGTGTTTATTTTACAGCATTAAATTGACATCTATATTTGTTTAACTGGAAAATTAAGTGTACTGATATCCTGAAGGAAGAGATAAGGTGCCATTTTTTATTCTGCTATGCATAGTGGAGGTATAAAATAGTTTATGTCAGGCTCTTCTCAGATACCTTGATCTTTGCTGGAATGGAACAGAACATGTTTGAAACCTTCCTATGACCTCTCATCTTTCAGGGAGATAAATCAGTTTCTCCAGGTTTCTGAGCTACTCTAAGATAATCTTTAGATTTACCTCTGTGCAAGGCCAAAGAAAAATTAGTTAATACCTTTCTCAGCTGTTTTGTCACATTCAGTCATATCAATCCAGCACTGGATGACATGTGGCAAGAAAAAGCAATGAAAATTTTACAATAATGAAGTTGAAGGAAAAACACCTTCTGTGATTAATTGTTCTTCATGCTTTTTAGCATCATTCAAATGATTTAGTTTTTTAAAAATTTCCCTCTAGCAGAGGAAGTCACTGAGATAAATGCTGATTGAGTCATTCAAGCCACTTAGAAAGATAGAATCATAGATTCTATCTCTTCTATCCAGTTTAATGTGTATTATACTATGGCAATCTATAGAAGCTATAAAACTCACCAGAAGCAAAAACAATCCAATATATATAAGATATTAAATAAAAGGCACTTAATTTAACTAATGTTCAGTGTAACAGGAGTCATAGCCAAGTAATAAAAACAATACTGTTATTGAAACAGATCCTGCTGCAGGAGTTATAAAGTGAGAGATAGTATGAAAATCTCATGGAGGACTTATTTAGATGGATGTGAGCTTCACTTGCACTTAAGCAAATGAAGAACAATCTAACCAATAAATACAGCCTTTTAATCATGACCAGTAGTACTTTTCAGAAATGATGGATTTGGAATATTGTTTATTGGAATTTTTCCACTTTGTCTCTTGCTTTGTCATCACATTTCCTTTCCACATGTACACTTCACAACCTTCTGTATTCACTATCTTTTCACTAATTATTATTTGATTTTAGAAACAGCTAGACTGTAAGATAACTACCGGCATCCTACACATATTTATATCCAACCTGATGGCCCACTTCAATCTGCTCTTCATCCCACATATACATTGAAATGAAAGCAAGAACTTTTCTCTGAACTGCTTCACAAGAAAAACTTTCATCTTCTAAATGGCCTGAGGAAACAGAAAAGATAAGTATATTTAGTGAAATGTAACACTTCAAATTGGAAATCAGCGGTCTTAGCCCAGCTAAACAACTCTAGAAGACAAGAAAAGCAGAGAAAAAAAAGGGTAGATGAAATCACTACCTTACATCACTGTACTGCCAGGCCTCCCCTTCTGTCAGTGTTGGTGAGTCTTTCTCCATTTTCTCAGCATTAATTCATGTTAGTGTTTGGTGGTAAGGTATCATTCTAAAGTCTTTAAAAGCCCTTGAAGCATACTAAATTCTGCTAACTTCTTAAGGCTGAAATAGAGGAATATACATATACGTGTGTCTCTGCTTCTATATATACATATGTATGTAAACCCAGTAAATCAGTATGTTATTGATAGATAAACATGAATCTGAGTTCCACAGCCATGCTTCTTCTGCCTAATGAAGTTAGGAACATTCAAAGGGGACAAGGCATTACAACTGCATATCATCTTCCCAGCTGAGAAGAAAGAAGACTGAGTACAATAGCAAAATAATTCTTCAACTACTTCTTTGATATTCTTTGTTTTGTAAGTCATCCCCATGTCACTGTGAGTCTCTTTTATATTTCTTAAATATTCATACAGACTAAACATTACATGGCAACATATTGTGCTAAATTAAATTAGTATCAAACACTGGACTTGTGTGAGGAAATGAGTTGTAGAAAAAGGTGAAGAATGCACAACTTCAAAGAAGTCTGTGATTCCTGCTTTTCAAATAATGAGGGCAGGCTGCATGAACAATATTATCTTGTACCAAACAATGTACAACAGAAAATTCAGCAGCTATGATTTATTACCAAAAACCGTGAGGAGAAAAGGGAATGTGTCATTAAAATTTAGTTAGCAAAACATCTGGAGCAGAATCCAAATAGAGAACCATCTCTTTCTACTACAGAATAATGCTGAAACTTGAGGATGTCCTTGAAACTGAGAAAGGTGAATTTTACTGGGCTGTATGAAAGGTATTTCACCTGTTTTCCAATACCGACTGGAATATGTCTTGTAGTCAAGGAAAAAAACATTACTGAAAATGTTTCAATATGTATCCCAAATGTATTCTAAAATGTAACCCTCAAAGAACAAATATCTTAAAGCACACTGAATTATTTCTGAAAATTCTATGCTTTTAAATGATTGCTACCAAATCTACTGCATTATTTATTAATTTAATAATCTATTCAGCATAGTCTATATTTATGTAATATAATATGTTAACCTTTGGTATATAAAAACAAAGATAAAATATAGATACATTTTCAATTTTGCAGCAGTGCATTCCTTATATGAAAGTTGTTACTTCCTTTTTGGAGCTAGGTCAGTACCTCTATCTTAGGACAAAATCTGATATCACTCAGTCTTTATTATGTGCTTTTTGATTATATTTTCAGTGGAACAGACAGAGAAAATCTGTGGCATATGGACACCCCAGGGTCCATGTTTTTCTGTTACAAAGAACTCAGACAAGGCTGCATTCCCCCTACCTTTCCACCCCAAAATACATCCATTATATGACAGATGACATTAGGTAAGCATCCTGATGATGAAGACAAGAACACACCCAGCTGGCTTCATATCCCTTCAAATCATGAGCTAGACAGTTCTGCACTGAAACTGACTGCCGTGGCCTAGTTTGAAATTCTTCAGATCATACAGAGATTCACAATAAGACAACACTTAACAAGTTTCTGTGTGAGCACATTTTCTCTTTTTGTGTTCAGAATATTTCAGAATATTGTCCAGAGTATACATGTGTATATTTTAGGTGGAGGAAGGCACTGTCACCTATCTGTAAAAAAACCGATGCAATGACATAAACTTAGCCCTAGAATTGTGCAGTTTACAGCATCTGTCTAAAAGCTATGCAACTGAAGGGATTGTGTTTATCCTGACCATTCCTGAAAGTTTCGTAGTCTTTTTAAATATTTGCATTAAATTCTAACTGTGCTTTCACCAAATGTTTGTGTAGGATTTTACTCAGTCCGGAAGGAGAAGGACACAGGGAACATCCTGGGCAGAAGGTAGAGATTGAAACAGTCAATACAAATTCAATTAAATTTGCTCTCTATTACTGAAAATGGGCTTTGTCCATTACTTTCTAGTTCTTTTCCAAAAACTTGGGTATACAAAGAAACTGTATAACTCTCTAAGGTATAGGGTACTACATTTATTTCACTAGGAATCTTCAAAAGAAAAAAAATTAGAAATAAAATTTCAGATTAAACTTGGTGTAGATAAATGTGAATTAATTCATATACCTTCATATCTATGCACACTGAAACACAGCACACAAATATGTAGAAGAGAAATCAAAATTTAAGAAAATTGCCTCTGGATTGAACTATTCTTTATCAGAAAAAGGAAGTTGGGTTGTGAAAGTTCTGTAAAACTCAAAGTTTGGCACCAAGCAGAGAAGCTAACCAGATGTTGTGATTACAGACAAAAATCATTCTTTCTCTCAATAAATATATTATTCAGCCACATCTTGAATAATGTCTTTAGTTTTGGGTCTGTCATCTCAAAAATATTGCACAGAGTTAAAAAAACAATCAACAACAAGGAGGTTTGAGAGTATGGAGTCACACCCATATGAAGAATACAAATAGTCCAGAGTTGTTGAATGTGGAAAAGTGGTAAGAAGATGAAGAACGGTCTAATAGAGCCCTAAAAATTTATGAATGGTGTCAAGATTGTGTGCACAGGTATTAACTGTTCCCTGAATCTAATGCCACAGATACTAGGAAGGTCAGAGTACCACGCCAGTCAGATCCCAATTCAAAACAAGAAGAAGGCGGCAGGTATTTAGAAGCTGGAGCAGACAAGTGCTATTCCTTTACCTGAATGGGAAAATTTACACAGAGTCAGTAGTAGAAAGGAAGATGAGTTACTGTAAAAGAAATACAGAATCAGGTGTTTCCTGTAAAAAAGATTTGGGGATTGAGAGAGCATTAGCCGAGAGAATGTAACTTCCCAGGTGTTATTCTTGTGTAGAAAAAAATCAACTGCTGATGCAGACAAAACACTGCATCAGACAATCCATCAGTCTGGGCCTGTATGTTCTAACTTTTCCCTGAAAAAAGAAAGTTAAAGTGGAGAAAAAGATAAAAAAGGACTTTTTTTTCTTTTTGCTTTTTTTTTCGTGTGGCATCAATAACTGTATATTTTGGTGGCAATCATCAAGAGCACAATCTCAGAGGAATGTCCTTATAGAGCTTGAGTAATGAAAGAGAAAAAAATGAGAAAAAGAAAAAGGAAATGCATGAAAATTTTCAGGAAAGAATGTATCAGAGGGTAGGAATCTTCAAAGAAGTTGCAACTGGACACTATCATGAAGATTGTCACTGTGTTCGCTCTGCTAATAGCAAAATAACATGACTGATGTGTCAAACCAGTAAAAGGACACATTTTAGACCTCAGAATGAAATGCTTGGAATGGCACTGTGCCTGATGTGATTGACCAACAGTAGAAGGAACCAACCTACAAATATTAAAGGACTTCCACCTGCATGCCCATCTTGGCTGTAACAATTTTGTACTCTCATATTGTGCTCCTTTCTTTCCGATAACTGATTAGCAAACTGCACTGGCATGCAAAGATAAACATGTACAGCAGTGTATGAGCTCTAATCACTATCTGTTGAAGATTTGAAGCTAACAGAAGCAGTTATGTTTCCTTTAAAATTGTTCACACCTATCACATCATTTTATATGCAAAATATACTGTTTAGTTAATTAAAGTTTGTTAAATCTTTCTCTTTTTTACCTCAAACTTTTAGAGCTTCAGATAAATCTTTACAATAGGGCTCTAATTTTCAATGTAATCTCAATATTGATTACTTCAGTTATTTATGCCTGAGTGGAATGAAAGGATCATTACCTACTTCTATTAATGAACTGAAAAAGAAAAAGCAAACAATGCATTAATTTCATTTTCAGTTTATACTAAATTAAGAGCTAAAGCAAAAAATGAGAAATGAGACATACAAAAACCTCTAAAAAACTAAGAAGTTAATTGTAGACCGGAAATAATTAAAGGATCTTCAGCCTGCAAACCTGCATACAGGCACCTGGGGGGGTTAATAAACCAAACCACAGATATTCACAGATATAAAATACTTGGAGCACAGTAACACTGAGTGGGACTTTCTGCTCTAAATGAACAGTATTAAAAAAAAAGGAGCTTTTAACTTCTTATGTTATGGAGGAAAAGATTAAAACCCAGTCAATTTTATCTTCTATGGTATGTAAACCAATCAAATCAGAAACCAAAGGAATGAAAATCTCTTTCCATGTATGTGACCATTTATGCAGAATGTTTATGCAGTTCTGGGCACTTCATTGTTCCAGATGACATCAGGAACTCAGGAATTCAAGGAAGGACACTTTGATTAGACATATGAACAGGAAAGTGTTACGGGAAAAATTAAAAATTATGATAGGCATTCACTAGCTAAATTGGAACGAAAAGATTAGGTACACAATTTATGTGGCCAATATAGTCACTAAAACTTTTGCCAATTATATGTTGTTTTAAGTCTCCTTATTCAATTTGCACATTGCATTTCCTTTTTGCTCTTTTGTAGTCACCAAGGCAGAAGATTTTTTTTCTCAAGAATTTGCAAAGAAGCAAAACATGAAACTATTTATAAGAAAAAAATGTGAGAATTTCTGCAGTAGAAATGAACATGTAATTGCTTGGAAGGCAGTTTTAAAACATTCCAAAATATTTCCTTTTAAAATTAAGAATGTTTGGGTTTACTGGTGAAGAGGAATAAAACTTTTTATTTCTAAATTCATGGAGATTAAGGAGAGAAAGAAAAGATATCATATGTAGCAAGCAATCAATTGCATTGTGGTACTGGCAAGAAATAAGAAAGCAAAAGGTAATGTACTAAAATGACCATTAAAACAAAAAGGGTTCAAAATGCCTATCAAAGTATTATAACTATTGATAAACTCTCATTTTGCAAGTACTCTAAGCAGATATTTAATTACAAGAACCATGATCCAAGTCTGTAAAAGATGTGGGAACATATTCACTTACTTCAGTCAAAAAGGTCGTGTCAAACAATCACTAAACTTGGGGCCAGAGCTTGTGGTGTTCACATAGATGTGCTCAGTTTTCTTCTGGAGACTTTTAATGGTCATGTTTTCCTTGTGAATGTATATTTCAGCACTTACTTGAACACTTAAAATTTAGACTGCAATTAGTTCTTTGTGTTAGACAGACTAAATGTCTTTGGCTCCTATGTTTTTTGCCATCAAGGTTATTTCTAATTCTTTGGTCACACGCATCTTTGTAAGTGGTCATTTTTTTGCCCATATCTGTATGCTGGCTTTTGTTGTTACTTGATATGACAACTAAGTATATTTAATTTTTACAATTCCTTCCTATTTTATCTATTTTTTCATACCGACATGAGAATCCAAGTATCCTTACTTAAACAAAATTTTCCAGAGTCTATTCTACATATGCTTGTAAAAATAGACAAGCATGTTGATTCAAATTCATGTTTCCCGAGTGTTCAAGATACTTTGTTTAAGAAGAGGTTTAATTTTCCTTCTCAATATCAGGAGGAAGTTGTATATATGTTGTTTATTTCCACATCATATTATCAAAATATATTGGCACAACGTCTGCTTCAAACCCACACACACATGTTGGAAGAGTACCAGCTCCTCAGCAAGATCAAGAAGATGGAGAATCATGATATGAGAGAACAATGATAATAATAAGGTCTTACTCAAATCCTAGTATCTAAAACAATATCAAAGAGATTACTGAAAAAGACAGGCTAGTAAATGGGGGGTTTAGCTATTTTAAATTTCCCTTGGCTTACAATTGCCTTTTTTAGATATAAATTTAAGACCTATTGGGTTTCAGCGAAGTAGTTATCATCCATGGAACTGTACAGAGATGATAGAAGATGCACACATGTTGAATTTGGTCCCTTGGATTTTATCTCCTTTTATCTGAACAGTAAATCTGTAAAATGGATTAGCCTTCAATTTTAATGTAATATTGTAAAGTAAGATAAGATATCTTTCCATGATAAGGTACTATAAAAGTTTAAGTAGCTGTTTTCGGGATAAATCTGGTAAGTGACCAGTAGCTACATGCCAGTATCTAATTTGCTCCGCAGTTTTTCTTCTAAGAAGTGGTTTATAGCTTCAGCAAGTATAAACAGTGGTGAATAGAATGGGAGAAGCTTTATACTTTTCAGATGTTTTAGATACCTACTGCGTACATGATACATTTTTTTTCATCTTTCATCACAGATAACTGTGAATGCTCACTTTTTCCATTAGGAATTGCTGTTTACTTAAGCTGAAACAAAGCAGAGTACTTTCCTCTACTGAAATGCCAAGACGTGATAAAACCCCTGAAACACCACTGACTCCTCCAACATTATTTGACCAGCAAACTAAGAGGAATTTGGATACTATGAAAAAGTCACATTATTTCATTTGACTTTTGTATGCAAAGTTATTTTTGGAGTGTCAGAATACTGAAAGCCTAAGACTTATTTTACTTATACAAATCTTATCTTACTTTTTTTTGTAGTACTTAAATAAGTAAGTGGTTTTAATTTTTTTTGTAAAATGTCTCCTATACTTCTAGTGGCAGAAATTGCACATATATTTTATGGTTTCTGCTCGAAGTGTGTTTTGTTCTATAAAAAATTTCAGAATCAATGTTCATTTACTAATACTGTTTTGTATCACCTTGCAGTCATGTGCCTCTATATTATTTGCAGGTCTTAATGTGCCTAATTGGTAACATGTGCATGCAGTAAACATCATCTTGTCCTACAAAACAAATTATTTCTTTATATACACATTTGCTTAATAGCTATATAGGAGAAAGTCTGCTAATGAAATTATTTCTTATGGTGCTGAATTTAATTTTCATCATCACTAATTTCCTTACAACCTTATGGTTTCTGTACAGTCCCATGAGAATGGTGCTATAATTTTAATATTATCCAAGAGCCTAAGAAGTTGTTCCTATAAAGGACTTAGATTGTTGAAATGAGTTTAGCAAGAAGTTTGGGTTCCTTGAATGTCATCTCTACATAACCTTGAACATGACAAATGAGGATTTGAAGAGCATTAATAATGTATGGGAAATGCAATCTATTTTCCGGCTCCACAGTCATAATTAGGTTCTGATGGAGCCGTCTGTACCAATTTACTGAGAACCTTTTATTTCCAAAAAACCTCCAGTTTTCAAAGTGTTTATCCGTGATAGTGAGAAGGCATCAAGGCCAAGTTTAGAAGTAAAGGGATTAGGAATTCTGTGTAAGTTACTTGCCCTTATACCAGTTACTGTCACCAGTAGACATGTGAGCCTAGTCTACTTCTGACTAAAGCAAGTTATACTGCAATTTATGCAGAAAGGAACAGGTTCTACAGCACATGTGAGGCCCCCATGAAAGCATATATGTTATGGTCTATATAAGCAAATAATTAGAAACAGCAAACAGGTAGAAATATCTTCCGTGTTAACATTTTGCATTTACTTGGTAGACCAAAATCACGTATGGAGATGTTTTATTATGATGACTGTGATATTCTCTAGAGCTGCACCCTTTAATTTTATATTAAAATTACTTAAGTCAATTTTATGCACTTATGAAACAATTTTATGGAAAGTATAATTTCATATTGATTTTTTTCCTCCCTGTATTTCTTATGTAATTTTTAATTTTTAAGAGAAGTATTGTATTACAGCACTGACTCCTAAGAGGCATGGACTTTGCAAATGAGAAGGGACAAAACCTGGAAGTTTGAATGTCACATCTACAGTTGTGATTAAGTATTATAATCCCTCATAAGAATTCTTTAATGTTTTCTTAAAAGCAGTGATTCCTATAGATCATTCCATATTCACACACTCTAATTGCAGGAAGACCACAAAAGCAGCTAATAATAAATCCTGTTTTCCTGATTTGCCAAAACCTTATTTTACATATGATAAAGCAAGCACTAAAAAATGTAGTGTGCTGAGCTGCACTCCTGCAGTGATGGCTTGTATAGGAGAAGCTGTGACCCACTGGAATCCTTCCACTGAATTTTTCTGTTTGATGTGAGCAGGAATAGGCACCAATCATAATTTTTAACAGAAATAGTCCACTACAATATTAAAATATTATGCCAGTACCCTTTTATGCCGGGGGCAGTGCTAAGGCACAATGGGACGTAAACAAAATAGGGCAATCTCTTTAAGTGAAATTTTAAAAATGTGAAAATGAAATTATGTTAATCATTGGTTCAATTAACGGGAAAAAAAATGGAGAGGCTGTGGCCAGTAGACAGCAGTTTCTCTCCGCAATCATTTTTTTCATCACAGAAGAAAAAAAATGCTTCATTTTAGGCTGGAGCAATGGTGATGTTGCCATATTTTCTTAAAAAAAAAAAAAAAAAGTCTTACAGAGGTCAGATAGTCTTTAGTTCCTCCAAAAGATATTTTTTCTTTATCTGTCTATTCATCTGCAGAATTTCTGTTTTCACAGTCAATGATCAATTACTAAAAGGCAATAATATTAGATATTTTAGTATGAGCATATAAATATTGCAGCAGGTTCCTAGTATCTAAGAAAAGTTACAGTTATCAAATATCAAAAATTTTAAAAAGCAGAATTTAGAAGCCATGGTAAGAAGAATGCCTGTCAACAATATATTTGTAGGAGGTATCTAAATAAGAAAAATGTCTTTAAAATTCTGCATTGATTGCGGCTGGTGAGGGGCTCAGTGAGGGGCTGAAGGGGAAGATGTTCTGAGGGCAAATTCTCATCAAAGGCAGAGCAAGAGGAAGCAAAAAGAGTAAGAAAGAGCAGAGGCAATACCAGGGCCAAGGCCAGAGGAGGAGCAGCAGGTGCTCTGTGGAGGAGAAGGCACTTGTGGCAGCCCTTGCAAGGACCCACACAATGGAGCAGATATACACTGTAGGCTGTGGAGAGCACACATTGGACCAGAGGAAAAATGTGATCAAAAAGTGGCAGCAAAGAGAAAGGAGTGTCTACTGCCTGCAACTTCCCCATTTTTGTTTCCTCTTACCTGAATAAATAATTAAGTATTTATTTTGTTTGTCAATTTCTGCCAAATCAGATCTCTTTTGCCCACGGCAGTAATTAGTAAACAAAACCTGTTTTTATCTCAACCCATGAACTTTTTTATTTCTGTTTTTCTTGTTTATTCTCTTTTGTCCTGGCAAAGAGGGAGTGGAAATCAGTGAGAATCTGAGTGGGAGTGTTTCTGCTAGCCAAGGATAGCCCCCTGGAAATGTAAGCAAAATATAAATTTGACTCTGGTTCTGTTCATGTGTGTATTTCTGCAAAAACAGGTTTACCCATTGTTGAATCATGGTGTCAGTATTTGTATTTTTCTTTATTACCCCTTCTCCTATCAATGTGTCTGGGGGCTAACATTCTGTCTATTATTAATGCTAGGTTGTATCACAGCTTTGCTGCAATTTTGTCATGCAATAAATGATGTCATTTCCTCTCTAGTGATTGCTAGCATTATTAACTCCGAGGCTTAAAAATCATTAGTCATCTATTTATCCTTTCCTCAGTCAGTCATAGCATTAGATTAAAATATTCTAACTTTAAAAAGAAATTGATTGGTTTTATGGTTTTAATTTTTTTGAGTTTTTTCCAAATGTTTTCTATATGTTACAACATCTGAAATATTAGGGTGCACAATTTAAGACTCTTGTCCTTAACTCTGTGAGAAATATAATTTTTCTCGTTACGATAAAAGCTGAGATCTCAGGCAGTTGCTAATGATGCTTATTAAAGCTTTGACTATTTAATGAACAAATACTAAATTCATTTTGTATGTATTTATATCCATAGTTATTTCCTGCTTTTTAAACATCCAACTATATGCTTGGATATATACTCAGAGGCAGGAATGTGTAAGTACCCATGCGTTCATGCAGACTTCAGATAGTTGCGTGTACAAAAATGAAATCAGGACATCAGCAGATAAAATGTGTATTCCCTTCACAGCTGAAAACCATCTTTGCAGAAGTTAATGAATTATAATGGAAACATCTATGCCATCCAAAAAAGTACCCTTCCATGCAGGGTAACACTTATCAGTTTTACTTATCTCCCCTGGATACAAGTTCAGATCATTTTACAACAACTATAAACTGATGCTGTACACAAGGATCTGAAAATGACAAGATGGTTTTCAGTGTAAGGACTGAGACATCACAAAGCATGGCTGGATAGGGAATACTTGCTAAACACGTGTGCTGTCAGTGTTTTGGCCTACCCAATGTATACAATGGTAGAAAGGATGCAGTCCTGAACAAAGAATTGCCAGGTAATAACTACAATGGTAATAACCACAAAGAGCGATATTGTATTGTTATCAGACTCTTTAAATAAAGAAGTTGAAGCCTGCTCCAATCCTTCTGGAAGATTTTTTATTTTTGTGTAATTTAGTTAACATTCACAGGAAAAGAAAAATTCATCTGCAGTGTTACCTTGTGTAAGCCTCCTTTTGAAGTAATAGTTGCACAGGTAAAGTCTTCTATTTATCTGCTTTGCCAAAGATTGGAGTAATGGGCTACTTCTCAGTTATGAGGATAAAAAATACTGAATACCTGTGGACATCTGTAATTTTCTGTGCTGGCAGATGGAAGCCAGGTGACATACCTTAGACACACTTAAATGGCCAGAGGCACAAATTTAGGCAACTGAACCAGCCCAAGTGACGGTATTGACAAGGGACTTGACAGCACCCTGCATACGGATAGATGCCCTGTGACCTTTGATATGCTCTGGGTTTACTGCATGGCCTCCAGCTGCTGCTGCAGGTGGAAACATTCCCATATGATTCCTGTGTCAGATTTGCTAACTGTGGAGGGTATCTGCACTAACTGCCAAACTGGCAGCTCAGACAGAATTAAAAACCTATACACAAGCCCCTGTGCTAAGGTAAATTTGAATATTAAGACATCCATCTATATTTGGAAGTCTAGATGCATACTGGATGTTTAGATTTCCTAGTCAGTGCTTCAATGACGCTGAAGGGGCAAAACAACTGACAAACCACAATATTCAGAGGGACTTGTGATGCAGGGAGGGAGTGGTCAGATGAATGAATGAATGAATGCATCACAAAGTAAGAGGAAAACACAAAGCAAGAAACGTAATCTTTTTAGGAAGAAGATTTCATGGGAAGTGGAGGAAGGAGAAGTATTGATAACTGAAGTGTTTTATTTTGCTTTGTCCTGGCAAAGAACAGTAAAGAAAGGTCATAAATTCTGCAAATGGAGTAATACATTTTATAATGGGATTATTTTATAGATGACAATTCTATGATCTTTAAAAGCTCTGAGAAAATTGCAGATATTTTAAAAGAAGCAATTTAAGCAAAAACATTCAGAAAAAAAGCTTTAAATATTTTCTCAGCAAAATGGAGTTCAAAATGAGATCATAGATGGTTTTATATTCCTGGATTCATATATTATTAAATATTTGATGGAAAACTCTTCCACTGAGCTTTTGTGATGTAAGACCATATTAGAAATTGGAGAAGGAAGCCTGTTGAAATGCCGCAGACAAAAGAAGTAGTAAAAGTATAGTGAAAGGTAAATCAAAAAAGTCTTCTAAGATGAAAATAAACAGACAAAGAGTTAAAATGAGAAATTAAAAGAAAAAAAAGAAAAAGTAAAAGAAAGAGGAAAAGGAAAAGGAAAAGNAGAAGGAAAGGAGAAGGAAGAAGATGGGAAAAGGAAAACAAGATAATATCTTGTATTTGAAAATATCAATCTTTGATCTGGCACCAGCAGTGGAAACAGGAGAAGCATTCTTTAAGGATAGTTCATTACTTTTTGCTTTAGGAAGCAAAGAGGAAAAATGCAGCAGAATTTGGGAATAATTCCTAGAACTGAAATTCTGAGATGTCCATTCCCTGCATACTGAGTGTGGAAAGTGAGGAGCTTTGGATTTGGTTTCATTACACCCAGCAGCCTGAGCAGGAAAAAAATAGATTGAAAACAAGGGACTGTGTTTTTCTTCCACATAAAAAAAAAAAAAATCTGAGATCAGAGTGCCTCTGAAATCTGCACTCACAAAAAAGCCTAATTCCTTGATTTTCAGGTTTCTGTCACCTTGACTCACTACTAAGGTGAACTTAACCCTCCCCTAAGGGGTGACATGAGTTTATATGCCTGTGAAGGTGAAGAGTAGGAGCAGTGACTGGGGGAAGGCTGTCAGACAGACAGGGAAAGGAAAGAGAAAACAAAACTGCAGCAATTGAGGAAACCTTCAGAGATCTTATTTGGCTGATTTCTCACATCATACTGGTTTATTATAGATGAAATTCCAGTCAATTTAATTATGAAAGCATTTGTCACTACCAGCTGAGGAGGAATAAAAATCAGTGACCACAAATGTGATCGCATTAGTCACCTCTATTATTAAAGGTACCATTTAAATCCCATTTAAATGAATGGAAAAAAACATGTGATTTAAAAGGAATTGAGACCATGGCATAACCATGCCTAAAAAATAACCTACTCTGTTTTCTTATAAACTGCTGTGGGTCTTTAAATAACCAGCAAGGAAGATCATGTGGAACATGGTTGCTATTACAAAAGCTGTTTGATCTATTCCATAATTGCTGTTGTGTGTTTTGTGGGCAATCACAGAGTGCTATTTCTGTGTGAACCTTTCCTTAATCTCCAGGTAGGCTGCCAAAAGTATGATGGATTTTTTTTTTTTATGAACCAGGTACTCAAGGGAACCAGCCAGCTCACATCTTATATTAATCAGTAATTTTATAATTTTTGACAAATCAGCTAAAGTGCAAGCTGCATTTGGAGCTATATTTGACCAGATATTCTGTTATGGTAAATCTATTTTCCTGTCAAACAGATTGAAACTGGATTTATTCTTTGCTTTAAAAATGATAGCTGTGATAAGAATGCATCTGGCAACAGAAGCTTATACATATAACTCAATTTAGGGGCTGCAGAGACACTCCAGTCAGTCTTTAGTGACTTGCTTATTTGTTATATGTATAAATTCTTTTTGTTTTTTCTTTTTAGATGGGCTTATATGTCTCTATCAAGTTTTGACTTGGTTGATAACTTGCAATAGAACAGTGAAGACTTTTTTTTCTATTTATCTGCTTGCTATTTTTTGCAAAAAATGTAAACTGAGCATCTTGGAGGTTAATTTTCAGAGCTCTGTGTGGGTAGAGTGCCCTAAAATTAATAAGTGATAATGGAATTTATGTCTATGTTTCTCACAGGCTCATATGAACACATATTTGTTGGGGTTTTTCCTAGCTCTTGGAAGCCAACATTTCAACTCTAAGAATAAAAGTATATCTGTCAGGTGTACTAAACTTAGCTTCCATTTCACTGTCTTGTGTTAACAAATGTTGGTGAAGTTGCCTGTACAGTAATAAGTTACCAAAAAGCATTTCACTACTACTATAAGATGTCTGGGCCCTGTCCAACCATAGTGTTAGGAATATTAGGATTGCCTATTCAATACACAGGTGGAGTTAGGGGCTGGAGCCACAAAAGCCAGCAAAAGGGACAGTTATCCACATGTTTAAGTGAACCAAAATGCAACAAGAGAAAAAAGAGTGAGCCTGTATTCCCACCTCTTTCCTTGACAAAAAAAAAAAAAAATCCACAAAACAAATTTTGAAATGCATCTATTATGTTATTCAAATGCACCTGCTCCTTCAGCTACACTCTCATCAGTCCAGAGGATGACATCTGAATGTCTACTGGAGTCATGTAACATGAAGGAACATTTTCTGTATGACATAAGATGTCTCATTTTGGATAGGTGACAAACAACTGCTTGACAAATGCACTGCTGGTAGGATCAGGACTCTATCTTGACCATTTTCCTTTGAAAAGATGTCCAGTATTTCTCAGGCAGTGACTCAGACACTTTCTCTTCCATTGGGTTTTAACCTGAGATAGTGCAGACCATGTTAGCTTTGCCATGGAGAAAGCTTTGTGCGCCTATAGAGCAGCTCTCTGGAGCTCCAGAACCAGCAGTGACAGCGTGGGAGTGGGTCACCATCTGCTTCGCTATAAAAACTGGTAACGGAAAAGTAATGGAAAAATCAGGAGTGGAATTTGTCGCAACTGAAGCCTAAACTTATTCTCTAACTTCTAGGCCATGCTCCCTTTAAGGTAATGATGCTACTGTAAGAGAATATTCTCTGTTCATCTGCAGAGATAAGCCCATATCCAGTTCTGAAGGATGCAAAAACCAATGAAAAGACTCTCAGGGGGTTCATTGCCTTCTAGTTTCACTTTAATGCACATTTCAATGGACATCACAATTTAAAGTTTTGTTTCAGGCAGCACAAATCATGCTACAGTATTAGAAACTGTTTCAGCTCATGATGAGGCAGTCAATAAGCCTTGAAGGATATAAGATGCTCTCAGAAGAATCAAAGCAATGATACTTAGCTGAGTCATCAGAGAAGTCTTCTTCCCTCATCTATTCTGGCATCTGTTAAAATGAAGATATTTCAGTCTTTTCCATTAATGACTGATTAATGATCTATGGAATTTCACTACCTGCTGAAAATATGCTCACAGAGTCACAAAGCTTTTCATGACTGCTTATTCTATTTTATTATGGTGTCCCAAAAGACTGCTCTATGTGGTACATGGAAAATATCTACCTCAAATTTTTTTGCAACATCTAACAGAATCAGCAATGTCTTTGTCATTTTCTCTCATATTTGTCACATATTACTTTATTTTTGTTTTCATGTTTCTATTTATTTGTAATCAGATAATTCCATGGATGTTTGTACTTTGACCTCTGATTATTTTTATAAGATAATTTCTATCCATTATTCTTTCTGAGCAACAAGCGTAAATGGCATGTTACATAGAAAATACCATATTTATTCCAATAACATTTACTACACACTACATATCTTTAAATTTACAATAAAACACTTATACTTTTCCATGTATATTAGAAAAATTATTTCTCCACCTAAAATGACAAATCAAGTATTACATTCCCTCAATAAACACCAAAGGACTTGAACATATAAAACCCCTTTTATGTTCTTTGAAAAGTTGTTTGTTCAGATTTTTTTTATAAACAAAATAAATAAACAGTAGTGATATTTCTAAAAGGAAGGTCTAAACCAAAAAAAGTTGCTTTTTTCTTCTTCTTTTTTTTTTT